>JASAMW010005959.1:0-79531 GCA_030247985.1 Epsilonema sp. ZAB3_2
TGTTGCCAGAGATGTGGAAAAGGGTTGCCTGCCTACAAGACGTGCGCGCAACGTTGCAAGATTTGCGAACGGGTTGCCAGATGCACAATTTTACCTGATGCGCAACTGTTGCCAGCGCAGATACATACGCAAAAGAGTTGCCAGATGTGCAAATGGGACGCCACATCTGCAGAAGGATTATGTTCCGTTATTGCAATTATATGCTGGTTTTGCAATTGATAGGTATACATTTTACAGAAACGGTCTGTTCCGAAGAACAGGTAGTCGGTACCTGTACATCCTTTTTGAATCGCTACTGGTACAATCCACTCACAAGAAACTGTCAGCTGTTCACCTATTCTGGATGCCAAGGAAACGATAACAATTTCGAGAGCTTCATCAGATGCCAGCAGTTTTGCAGAAATGCAAATCGTAAAGGCAAAGTGTGAACGAGTCTTTCGCTAAGTAGTGCAGTTGTAATGAGTTGAACTTGCGTTTTGCAGCTGAACCGCAATGTCCCCAGGGAGATGCCTTGAGAAATCCCACCAGTGGAGATTATCAAACCTGTTCCAACGCTGGATTGGGCTCTGGATGCCCTGGAAATTACGAGTGCTATTACGATGGACAACGCCTTGCGTGTTGCCCTACTAAATGTACATTGTATGCACTTGTAAAGCTAGTAAGTAAGACAGACTGCGACAACTTTGTCCACCCAGAGACCGGAGTAGACCATTACCAATGGCCCGCTCCAGACGTGCTCCGGAGTTTGGAATGACTTTGTTTTTGATCCGAAACGAACGTCCATGACTCAAACGACTTCGAATTACAAACTCCCCTCGGTTGTTCACAGTTCACACGCACGTTCCGAAAAACGGAGCGAGTTCGGAGCGAACTCGGTGAATTTACATGTTGAAGCATAGTCAGGGCTCCGAATTCGGAGCGAATTCGGAGTTCACGTCTGTGGCGGGCCAATGACTGCCGCACGTTGTTGCAGCATATACCTGTTCACTGTCAGTGCAATCTGGGTTTCTCTGTGGAGGAACATCAACCAGGTACTACTATGACAGTGTGCAACAAACCTGCAGATCATTCATCTACCAAGGTTGTGATGGAAACTCCAATAATTTTCCCTCTATGGAAGCATGCGAGCAGTACTGTGGAGTGGGAGTCGGAGGTAATGTCTATGTTATGTAATGTACACTGAGCACGACAATACAGTTTAAGAAACGTTTTCTGTAACGGTTGCGTAGTACGTGGATAGTATTTTTGGAAATCGAGATAATATGCCTATCGGATTCCCCATCAAAAACTGCATATGTGGACAAATTTTTTACAAAAATTTTCTTCAGGCATCGTCGAGATATTGAGAGGTAAAGGATGTAAGGTCGCATTTTGCCGTTTTTCAGCATTTTCAGCCATATTTCAGCAACCAGAGCGTGTAGCGGGCTACAATTTCGCACACACATACTGTATATCCTATAGGGACCCATGTCTGCACCAAATTTGAGCCCAATCCGCCACTTGTATGGCGAGATATAGCGTCGGAAAGCTAAAATTTGCGTTTTTTGTACCTGTTGCAAATTTGGTTATTTGAATACCACGGCGCGAATATATGCCCTGCACGGGGTAAAATTTTGACAGGAGATAGAGGAGGCTTAGACCTACAAACCTTATTACTACAGCAAAAATTTTCTATATTTACAATTGGGACTACGGGCCTCTTGAAAGTTGAAAAATTCAGCAAAAATGCTCCCACTTTTTCTATTATCTAAGATAAAAGAGCAATACCCCTGAAATTTTTTCCTAATAAGTAGCCTATCTTATGTAAAATTTGATGTAGATTTCAAAAATAAAATTGGTTTTTCCAAAAAATTTAACCCCTCCCATATAATTGTGCAAAAATTGTATATTTTTGAGAATTTTTGGGTAAGGGTTAAATTTTTTGGAGAAACCGATTTTATTTTTGAAATCTGCATCAAATTCTACATAAGATAGGCTACTTATTAGGAAAAAATTTTAGTGGTATTGCTCTTTTATCTTGGATGATAGAAAAAGTTGGAGCATTTTTGCTGAATTTTTCAACTTTCAAGAGGCCCGTAGTCCCAATTGTAAATACAGAAAATGTTTGCTGTAGTAATAAGGTTTGTAGGTCTAAGCCTCCTCTATCTCCTGTCAAAATTTTACCCCGTGCAGGGCATATATTCGCGCCGTGGTATTCAAATAACCAAATTTGCAACAGGTGCAAAAAAACGCAAATTTTAGCTTTCCGACGCTATATCTCGCCATACAAGAGTCGGATTGGGCTCAAATTTGGTCCAGACATGGGTCTCTATAGGATATAGGTGTGTGCGAAATTGTAGCCCGCTACACACTCTGGTTGCTGAAATACAGTATGGCTGAAAATGCTGAAAAACGGCAAAATGCGACCTTTACCCCTCAATATCTCGATGATGCCTGAAGAAAATTTTTTTAAAAAAAATTATCCACATATGTAGTTTTTGTTGGGGAATCCGATGGGCATATTATCTCGATTTCCAAAAATACCCCCATCCGCGTACACTATAGGCTACTCTCAATCCTTACAGAATCCTTACAGAAAAAGAGGTACCTACGTACTAATAGGTAGGAAAGAATGAAAGCGAGGCGACATTGTCGCCAGCACGATCCCATTGCAGGATGTCCAAATGGAGGCACTGCTGCCAGGGATTCATCATCTGGTCAACTGCGAGTGTGCTCAGTTGGAGCAACGTGCCCCAACGGATATGAATGCAATCTAGTCACCTTGTCCTCCAACAGTCAGGTCAATTACTGCTGCCCTACAAAAGGTACAGTATGTAACTACGTATGTAGGTACATAAACATACCCTAACTAAAGCTATCTTATCTTGCTACTCACTAATTGAACTAAACAGTTTATCAGTGGTCGCGAGGTGGTCCTTCCTATTTTCTGTGCGTTTTTTATCTTTACCCGCTGGACCGATCAAAAAGCGCACGCCGAAAACACAGAAAAGAAGTGTCGGTCGACTCGCCTACCACTGATCAATAGCGCATGTAGCGAATAGAATACAACGTACATATTTTCTTTACATATTTTGCAGCTCAAATCTGCAGCAGACCACCCAACTCTGGAGAGTTACGCTGCAGCAGTGCCGCGACCATTACTCGATACTACAGTGCGCGACAGTTGACAAGTAGGAATGTGTGGGAGCACGGGGAGTCGCGCGGAAACAGCGCGAGTCGCGCGAAGAAATGGCGCCGGCCTTTACCTACTCGTAACTCGCGCGAGTAATGATGAAAAGTGTGCTTTGGCTCGATGCCCTCTAAAGTGTAACACTGAAACAGATAACTAGCCTATAGTCTGGCCAACAGGAGTTGGCACTCGGACTCAAGGCGCGTTGCGCAAAATAGATTCACAAATACGGATTTTTGTCCACGTTTCGTGTACTCCTATTTAGCAGAAGTACATGCAAACTACGCAGGACGACTTGAGTTCAAGTGCCAACTCCTACTGGCCAGACTAGTATAGTACGTACATAACGTACAGTATGTAGTGTTTTCTCTTCCCCGCTTCCACCCCGCGACCCCGGGCGTAAGCGCAAATGTACTTCGCACGTGTCGCGCACTGTACTTCAACTTCGCGACGAGACAATGCAAGCCGTTTCAGTTCAACGGCTGTGGGGGAAACGCGAATAGGTTCGCAAGTTTGACAGAGTGCATCAACTTCTGCCAGTCTTCAGCTTGCAGCGCTGGAGAGATCGCGTTGCGCAACGCAAACTCACCAAGTCCATTCAGCTGCAATCCAGGTGTAGCCAACAGCTGCCCCACTGGTTTCAGCTGCAAGAGAGACAGCATCACTGGAAATAACATCTGCTGTGGATCTAATGACATGGGTAGGTACGGAACAAATAATAACTCAACAAGGTTCACTCCGTTTACTGCAAAATGAGTGACTTGCTACTACGCACGTGTACATACCGTATTTTTGGGGCTATACAAAAATCGAGAGGTCCTGTGGGGGGTTATACACTGGGGGGGGTTATACACTGGGGGGATATACAATGGGGGGGATAAATATGGGACAAAATTTATTTTTTTGAGAGGTGTGTAGACGTAGAGGCACGTTTTTGAGGTCAAAAGTACGTGTTTTAGGGCAATCGCGGTCAAAACAGGGTTATTCTAGTACAAAACATGCTCAGCTAAGCTTATAGGCATAGTACATAGCTTGGTGTAGAAGTAGCTATAGCTAGCTTATGACCGGCTTACATAGTTAGGTTAGGTACCTTACAGTACATGGGGGTTATACACCAGGGGGATATACAAAGGGGATATATACACCCAAAAATACGGTAATGCCATTTAGGTGTTTGTCCTCCTGGAGAGAAGGCCTTTATTGAAAGTGTCAGCCAAACTGCCAGAGAGTGCAGACCAAACATCGCTGGTTCCTGTTCCAATGCGTACGTCTGCCGGTTCAATGCGCAAAACGGGAGGTACTATTGCTGCTCGCCGACTTCTGGAGGTAATTTACAGTTGGTTGGTACAGAGAGTAGGCCTACAGACCGCAAAATATTTTTGAAAAATGTGAACTTCCCAAAGTCATAAGGTTTTACGTGAAGGTCCGCTCTAAAACTACGTATGTTTTTTCCTACAAAAACGCCCGATTAGAAAAGTTGAAAATATGGAAGAGAAAAGAAATATGTTGTGTTGTTTGACAGGAAAATTGCAGGAACATGCATGCGATGACTTTGCTGCTTTGCTTTGCTGCTCTCTTCGAATTTGCATATTTGTCACGTTTTTCTTTTATCTTCCATATTCAACTTTCTATCAGGCGTTTACATATGCCGAAAAGGAACTTCCACCTTGTCCTTGGTTATCATTTGCAGTTTTCATGTAATTAGGCCTACTATGTATGTACATTGCAACCATTGATCCAATGGATGAGGAAGGGGATGAAATAATTACAGCTCTCTGCCCTGCTGGCAAGGCGATTCAGAGGGCCGCGGGAATCAATCAGGCCACACGATGCGTGCTCAGCAATGTGGTGAATGTGTGTAATCAGGGATACAGTTGCCAATCTGCTGTCGCAGGGGCGTTCCAGGGATACTGCTGCTCCACGAACCGTAAGCGTAATGTACACAGGGGTGGTACGTATAATACTATGCATGTGTATGCATCCATGCACTGTACATACTGTACTGATGCGTTGTACGTTTTTCAGCCGTTTGTCCAAATGGTGGAACTTATTACTCTGAGCCCAGCGGTCTCAATGCTGGCAACCCTCGAGCATGCATTGCAGGACTATCTGGACAATTTGCCACATGTCCAGGAGGCTACACCTGTCAAGCCAGCATCGTCGCTGGCTCACGCACTGGATACTGTTGTACTGGCGCAGCTGCATCAGGTAAAACGCTTCCAATTATCGCAATGCAGCACTTCCACTTCCAATGCAGTTGCATGTCTGTTACAAATTACTTGAGAGTGGAATGCTCTATCCAATCCATCCAGTGTGTGGAGCCCTCTTGTCCCTACGCTCTGGTGGCAACCCGGTGCCATGTCAGCCCAATCGAATACTGGGATCTCCTGGATCCTGTCCAATTGGATATAGCTGTCAACTGTACAGCCCAACCAACACCTACTACTGCTGTCAAGCATCCAGTGGTACAGTACATACAGATGCAAGGGCATGTGCACTGACTGTCTGTACATTGAGTATGTGTATGTACTACCTGCCTATACTGTAGGTACAGTCCGCGACACGTGACAAGTAGGAATCCCCGCGGCGCGCGGTGGAAGCGGGGAGAGCGCGAGGAGACGCCGGGGAGACACCGCGCGGCTCGCGCGGAGTAATGGAGACGGAAAAAGAAAAGAAAGGAAAAAAGAACCTGAACAGGATAAAACGCGTGAGTAGGCCTAGCAAAGCATTATTTTGCCACAAATTGTGAAGCTACAAGAGCATAGAACACAGAAGTTGAAGTGAGGAGACAGGAGGATTCCAAAAAACGTCAAAATTCTCCTCCTTTCTTCGTTTTCATTTCTCCTCCTTTCACGTAACCCTAGAGCGCGCGCTTTAGGAGTACGCGCTTCTTTTTCTCCTCCGTTTCACCGGGTGGACCGCGCGCGCACACCGGGCGACCTCCGGGGAGGTCGCGGGGATTCCTACTTGTCACGTGTCGCGCACTGTAGGTACGCACGTTGCGTAGGCGTGTGATGAATGTACAATACACTTCACCTTGCCATCACGAGTGGTAAGGTACAATAGTACCAACACTGAAGGTATACATACACAGGTAGTACCATATTACGTACATATGTTGCTGCTGCAGTAATGTAGAGTATGCACATACACACAGATAGCACTAGTACTGCTTTTGTTACTTTAGGTGTTTGTGGCAACAGTCCAAATTCTCAGCCGTATATTTCCAACGGCAATCCTATGCTTTGCCAGCCAAACAGCATCAACTCCTGCTTCCCTGGTTACACCTGTCAACAGTTTGGAACCACTGCAACTTACTACTGCTGCTCTGGAGCTGGAAGTGGTAGCGTAAACTACTTGACTTATGTCATGCAGTACATTACCGTATTTTTGGGTGTATATCCCCCTGAGTATATCCCCCCAGTGTATAACCCCCCATTGGCAAAACATAAATTTTGTCCTATGTATATCCCCCTGGTGTATAACCCCCCATGTACAGGAAGGTACTTAACCTACCTATGTAAGCTGGTCATAAGCTAGCTGTATAGCTACTTCTACACTATGCTACCATGGTGTAGCTGAGCATGTCTTATACTAGAATAACCCTGTTTTGACCGCGATTATGCCCTAAAACACATACTTTTGACTTCAAAAACATGCCTCTACACACCGCTCAAAAACATAAATTTTGTCCCACGTATTCCCCCCCCCCCCCCCAGTGCATATCCCCCCAATGTATAACCCCCCATCAGACCTCTCGATTTTTGTATAGCCCCGGGGCTATACACCCAAAAATACGGTACTCAAAAGTCATATTACTGCCGATTTGGCTCAAAAGGGGGGAATATGTATTATGCCTCTGAGCTCTGAGGTCATCCAGGGGCGTACTGTATTATGGTAGCGCGAGCGCCCTCGCCTACCTACAACACGACGATATGGTTCAATTCCCTGGCATAGCTACAGTATGGCAGACTTTTCTTTCTGGTCAATGAACAATTTTTCTCCATTTTTTCTGAATGGGTGCAGGGCTATAGATAGGTATGCGCAAGGGGCGCTTTTGCGCCCCAAGAATTTTTTTGCGCCCCAACTTTGGGCGGCTAGGGGCGCAAAATTTCCACCCGACTTTTTGCAACTGGTTGCATGGTCGCATGCAAGATAGGCTCGATTCCCCTAAAACCGCCAATCGGCCTTTCTCATGCCTTTTGGGTCTACCATGGGGTCAAGAAGGTTATTATGTACTTTTCTACGTGCATATGTATGGCTTTTTTACGTACATTATGTCGGGCTTCTTGCATACTGTAGTAGGTACCCGTCACTGTGCAATAAAAGCTGAATTTCAATAGTTTCTGATGCTTGGAAAATGAGCGATTCTACTCTTAAAATTGAAAACATTTTCCCAGGGGGCCCGGCCTCCTGGACCCCCGCTGGGGGCTCCGCCCCCAGACCCCCGTAGCCTCCGGCGGCTGGGGCTCTGCAGACCCCGTTGGCTCGCTCCGCGAGCCAAGATTTTTGCGCCCCAAATTTTCATAGGCTATCTATAGCCCTGGGGTGGGTTTATCCAACACAGATGGTTGTCCACCTGGTTCGACAAGAAACCCTCAAGTTCCAATCTGCAGCGGCGTGGGTACCACCAGTTGTCCAAGCGGTTACGCATGCCAGTTCAGCGCCACTACAGCAAGATACCAGTGTTGCAGCGTTGCGAATCAACCTGCACAAACTTTATTACAAAGTTCAGGTGAAAAACATTCAGGTCGTGGTGAGTGTTGCCACGTGATCTCCTTGTGATGTGATTTCTTATTATTTGGAGGTGATACAGTACAAACAACAACAGTACCTACTGTTTCCCCCGTTGATGTACATAGCCCGAATTCCCCCCCCCCCCCCCCCAACTGTACCCTATGTAGGTAGTATCTTGTTTGTTGCAGCCACTAGTAGCGGTTGTCCGCCTGGGCTCGTGGGCTACGTTCAACCTGGCACCACCATCGTACAAACCTGTACACTGGGAGCGAGTCAGCAGCAGTGCCCCATCAACTATTCCTGTCAGTACTCTGCAGCGCTGAACAGATACCAGTGCTGTGGCACTGCGACTCCGTCTTCAGCGCCAGCAGTAGTTACATTTGCGTTAACTCCACGTCCTTCTCCTGGTTAGCTACTGTAGCTACTATGTAACATTGCCAGGGGGATGCATTTCTGGCTTTTCGCCTTCGGCTTTCCATAAATACAAAGGGAATGCTTCCGTCTATTCCAAAGTGGTGTTTTTTTAGCAGCAAAGAAAGACGGCTGAAATTTTCTTCCTTGCTGCTAAAAAGCACCACTTTGAAAATACATGGACGGAAATACGATTGTTTTACCGGAACATTTACGGAAAGCCGAATTTGTTTCCATTTCCAGACACATTTTTTGCACGGTTTAGTACTGCATGTGTATGTACCAAGAGATTGAAAAAAGCTGTAAAGGGACAGCTATACGGATTGTCATGTAAATGCAATTGCGAGTTTGACGACACGGAAACTAAACTTAGCCATTAGCCTAAAAAATAAAATGAAAAAATAATTCATTTCTTTCGCAACAAAATCTCCTAAATTCAGCTCCTAATCCAAAATATTACAGCACGAAACGTTTATTTTTCTGGTTTGTTTTGCAGAAACGTGAAATCCTGATCACGGAACCACTGCAGGATTGCTGAAATATTCCTGGAATCATCATTTTCTTCGTTTTTATATTTTAGGCTATTGGCGAAGTTTAGTTTCGGTGTCGTCAAACTCGCAAAAATGCATTTTGCATTTACGTGACAATCGTGACAACCTTTATAGCTTTTTTCAATCAGTGGGTATGCACGTGTACGTACCTCTACTATGTACACAATGTGCAAAGGGCGAAGAAAACACGCCCCAGAAAGGTATTTTTGCGCCCCAAACTTGAGCCGTGTAAAAGTGATGGCGGTTAATGAATTGCAGGTCAAAGTCAAGCCTGTTCCCCTGGCTCCACTGTACTCATCAGTTCAGTGAACAACCAACCTCAAACGTGCACTGGAAACGTTAATTCGTGCTCGACCGGATACACTTGTCAGTACTCCTACGCACTGAGATCCTATTACTGCTGTACGACTACTAATCAACTGGTTCCCATTAGTCGCGGTGAGCAAGAAAATGCACCTCTGTTGGTACGTACGTATGATGTAGTACCAAAAATATATAATTCTGCTTAGGGGAAGAATGGACGACTTAGTGTAAACGCACAGAGCATCCCTGGCAGATATTGGCCCCAATTTATTGGGTATTTGAAATATCCAATTATTTGGATATCCAATTATTTGGGTATTACGAAACCATTACATTGGGTTTTACGAAACCATTATAATGGATATTACGAATCCAAAAAATTGGATATATCCAACTAATTGGGTTCGTAAAACCCATTATAATGGTTTCGTAATATTATCGATTTTTACGAACCCAATTAATTAGATTTATCCAATTTTTTGGATTCGTAATATCCAATATAATGGTTTCGTAAAACCCAATCTAATGGTTTCGTAAAATCCAAAAGTTTGGATATCCAATAAAATGGTTTCGTAAAACCCAATGTAATGGTTTCGTAAAACCCAAAAAATTGGATATCCAAAAAATTGGATATTTCAAATACCCAATAATTTGGGGCCAATATCTGCCAGGGATGCTCTGTGCGTTTACACTAAGTCGTCCATTCTTCCCCTAAGCAAGAATTATATATTTTTGATAATACAGTACATTACATACAGTACATTGATTATGTAAGGTAGGCTAAAAGCACATAAGGTACTTGCGTACACCCTGCCCGTACGTACGAACAGCATTCTTGCTGGTCTGTCTGTCTGAATGCATGGACCTACTGTGCTGGCTGCGGTCGGAATGCTTTCTCGCGAAAAAATGAGTGCTCGTAAGCAATCGCGAGCAGTCCCGACCAATCGGAGAGCAGTTGCGAAAAGATTGAAAACTGCTCGCAATTGATCGCGAACAATTTCGATCGATTGCGAGGAACATAATTTTGGGAGGAAAAAACAAAACAAAAGAAGAGGAAAGGAGAGGAAAGGAAAGTTTTCATAGGAAAACAGGAACAATAAGCGAAACATGCCGGGAACAGGGGTGATTCAGGGCATGAGAAGAAGGAAACGGGCAACAATCTGCCAGGCATGTGAAAGCACGAATTGTTCTTTATTCGTGCAAACAGATGCAATGCAAGATGCAATGCAATTAGTTTGCAAACACAACATGTGCCTGCCATATGCTACGATATGGCTTGCAAATGAATTGAAAGCGTATATTTTGTTTCATTCATTCTTTTTCCTTTCCAGAGTATAGGTGTGTCAGTGGCCGTCCAACCAGGAGGAATTCACTCGGGCCTACCAAGGATTTTCAGAGCCTACCTACTATAGTCTGTGCACTAAGAGAATGCGATAACTTCTGAAGTCGCGCACAAGCTTTTCGCCAAAAATAGCACAAAAATGCATGGAAATATCTGCGTGATTGATGCGAAAAGTCTTGCGCCAGTTTGGAAATCTTTGCACGTTCTTTGTAGGCCACGATTTTAGAGAGATAAAGGGACCTGAACGCACTATAGTCTGGTCAGTAGAGTTCGCTATGGCATTCAAGGCGCGTTGCGTGAAATAGATTCACAAATATGAATTTCTGACCTTGCTTCTTGTACCTACTCCTATTTAGCAGAAGTACATGCAAACTACACAGTACGACTTGAGTCCCATCCCAACGAACTCTCTCTGGCCAGACTTATAGGCAGGCAGTTAGGCCTACATTCCTACTTGATTTGCTGGACTTTGGACTGTTCCTTCACTTGCTTCTAAAATACCCAGCGCATATTTGCTATGAAGCCTCGTTTTGTGCAGAAAATTTGGCAATAAAACCATGCTTTTGCTTTGGAATTGTTTTGCTTGAACGAATAGGCCCCACCTTTCTTATTTCTTCCTGCGTTTCCGTTCCTTTTTCTTCGACTTTCTTTTTTTTCTCCGACGGAGCGAACGCGCTCGCAATTGATTGCGAAGCGTTCACAATATGATCGGGAACTGCTCGAAACTGATCGCGAGTAATTGCGAGAAAGCATTGCGAACGCAGCCAGCACAGTACCTATGTATACGTACGTTGTCACTGTGTATATACGTAGGTACATACACGTCACTACGTACAGTCCGAAACGAACGTCAATGACTCACACGACTTCGAATTACAAACTCGGTTGTTCACACTCACGTTCCGAAAAACGGAGCGAGTTCGGAGCAAACTCGGTGATTTTGCATGTTGAAGCATACATAGTCAGGGCTCCGAATTCGGAGCGAATTCGAAGTTCACGTCTGTAGCGCCCCCAATATAAGGCACGCCTCGGTAGCTATGTACGATACGTGTTAACTAGCCTACCCCACTTTCTAGGCAGTGGCTGCAGAACTGGCACTGCATACCTGTACCCAGGCACAAATAGTCCTCTGGTCTGCGTGCCGGGTGGGAGCCCATGTCCTTCGGGCTATTCCTGTCAAGTGGCCATAACTGGCTCTTCCCAATGCTGCAGCGCATTCAAGCACGGAGTCACGTACAAGAAGAAAGAGCAGTAGCGAATCTGCACTGCAGGAAAGTGTCTACTACCTATGTAGGTCTAGCCTGTTGTGCAGTATAGTGTTGAAAAATGCAACACAAAAGCCTTTATTGTGTCATGCCATGGCTTGTTTACGTTAGATTTAGATTAGACTTAAGTATGTAGGCAATAAAACTTACTAGAGCTCTCACGGGTACCCGGACCCGGAACCCGGACCCGGGAAAACCCGGCTTTTTTTGCTACCCGGACCCGGACCCGGACCCGGAAAAATAGGCGAAAATCCGGGTCGGGTCTAAGGTGTATAATTTCGCACAATTTTGGCTTTCTGCTCGATGTAGTTAGAGCATTTTCTGAAATTTTCTCTAGTTATTTTCGAATTTCAATTTTCACGCGAAATATCGAGCTATATTTTTCCAAATTTCCCACCTGGAGGTTATGTATTCTTTCAAACGAACATTGTTATATACAGTCTATTGCATATGTATGTACGTAACGTACTACGTACAGTTCGTACTGTACCACATAGTATGCTGTACGTGTACGTACGTACGTACGTACACTAACATGTACGTAACAGCAAATATTCCTATTACCCGACCCGGACCCGGAACCCGCGGGTACATGGTTTCAAAACCCGGACCCGGACCCGGACCCGGATCAATGCAAAATGCCTACCCGTGAGAGCTCTAAAACTTACCATAAAGTGAAAAAGATTGTCGGTTTATTATTGTGTCTTGATTGTGTCGCTATCCGATATCTGTCGCACAAGCCCTTTTTTTCAAGGGTTATTGAGACAATACACCATTGACAACAGTAAGATCAGGATCGGAGTAGAATATGTTACTGCTTGGCTTGCTTTAGTGGTCGTTTTCAGAGTAGTTGTGGTCGGAGTAGTTGTGGTTGGAGAAGTTGTGGTTGCAGTAGTTGTGGTCAGAGGAGTAGTTGTGGTTTGAGTAGTTGTGGTCGGAGTAGTTGTGGTTGGAGTAGTTGTAGTTGGAGTAGTTGTGGTGGTTGGAGTAGTTGTGGTTGAAGTAGTTGTGGTTGGAGTAGTTGTGGTTGCAGTAGTTGTGGTCAGAGGAGTAGTTGTGGTTTGAGTAGTTGTGGTCGGAGTAGTTCTTGTAGTGGTAGTAGTTGTGGTCAGAGGAGTAGTTGTAGTAGGCGTAGTTGTGGGTGGAGTAGTTGTGGTTGGAGTAGTATTTTTAGCTCCATTAGAGAACACATGGCAACGATTCTTTGGTGTCATTTTTGAGCCTGCTGGACAGTTGAACACAGGTCCAAAGATGTCACCAAAGACCTCATATCTTGATGTTGCTGCTGAGCTGAGTTCAATAGTCCTCGTGAATAAGGAAGAAGTGCTAATTTTTTCTTACAACTTGTCAAGCTGCCATTGACACATTTCGATGGTTTGAAGCAGTAGCCACTGTATTGATGAATAAGACAGTTGCTCATGTCAGTATATCCTGCTTTGGACTGATTTGTTTTCAATTCATTGAAAATGGAGAAATTATTTAAAGCATGACCAATCTAGGTAAAAATACCGCTTAAATTTGGGCCGAACTGTCTAAGATTGTAACACATATACGTACATACACATGGCATGCATGCAGCTGCTTGCTTACCTCATGACCAATTACAAAAGGAGCGCTTCCATAATACGCTCCAACAGAAGTGTTGGTGTAGAATGTTTGGCTGAGCAGACCACCCAAATATATATTGATCTTGTTTAGAAAAGGGTTATACTGTGCATTCACTGCATAGAACTCTGTTACGGCATTGTAGGAGAAGAGGGAAAAATACGTGTAGTTTCCCAACAGTCTGTTGAAGGTAAGCCTTGTGTTGAACTGGCACGCCTTGGACACAATGTCAACCCAGTTGTCCGCGATGGCAGGGTCAAAATCGTGAAGATAACTATTGATTTTTATGGGGTTTCTGATCCATTCAAATGCAGCTTGATCAAAGCCCACGATGTACTGTATTGAATTAATCTGGAAACATTTTAATGGCAAAAGCGCATGCATGCACGGATGCGCCAAAGTACACATGGATATGCGTAACATGCGCATAAATATAGGGTGTATAAGGGAAGCCTTCCAAACAGGGGCGAGGAATTCACCCTTTTTCGCCCCCTAAAAAGCTTTTTCAGGGCTAATTCAGGGACGAAACAACCTTATTTCAGGGGCGAAAAATCATCCTTCGTGTCCTGATTTCAGGGGCGAAAATGAGCTCAACCACTAATTCATGGCTTTTCGCCCCCTAATTCACTCTGGCTCGTTCCTTCCTTCCTCCCTTTCATTACGCAAGGGAACAGGCCGCGTCTCCTCTCTCTGTCTTATCTGACCAGTGAAGTGACCAGCAATAAAAAGTTTTCGCCCTTCCCTTACAATGCGCCGTGCGCCTCGTCTCAGCTTTTGTTCCCAGCAGGCCAAGCCTCTTTTCTCGCTTCTCCCTCGCCCCCATGCAAGCAATATGCGTACGTACTGTACATACTGTAGCAATATGCGAACTGCCGCCCACAAACAACAAATCACTTTTGACAGGTTCCTTCAACTGCGAGAGTTTGCTTGCATAATGGGACGGGCAAAGAGAGGTGTCCATTACAGAACCCTGATTTCAGGGCACCTTTTTCGCTCCCTAAAACTTTCTTTTTCGCCCATGAATTCACGGTTTTTACCTGAATTCAGGTACCGTATTTCAGGGTAACTAGGGGGCGAAAAAGGGTGAATTCCTCCCACCTATTTGGACGGCTTCCCTAAGAATGAACTCACCGGATGTTTGTGCTTATAACTCCACAGTGAAGAGCCATTTTTTACTGCGTCTTTTCCAATATGTAGCCAAGGCTTCAACGTTTCAGCAGGCAAAATTTCAACTTTCTAGGCCAAAAGGAAGCGGCTCAAAACAGCTCAAAAAGGCTGACCTCAGATATTGAGGATTTGCCCTTTGCCCCCATAGTGAAAAAAAACGTAAAATTCTGCGTCCGAAAGTTTGAGCCTTCATAACTTCCTTTTTAGAGCGACTACTGGGCTGAAATTTTACCTGTATAAATGATGAAGCCTTAGCTACAAAATACAAACGAGAGTACTGAAATCGAATGTTCCGGCGAGGAATGAGAGGCACAAACACCCGGTGAGTTTATTCTGATACACCCTGGTACATAAGTGCAAAAGTATGTACAGGGTGTTTCCTTTGGATATATCATGACGTTTGGGGCTACAACTTGGGAACCACAAGAGTTAAGAGGCTGAAAATTTTTCTGCAGATACCCAAGAATATGCATAACCTTGTGTAAAAATTTCGTCCCAAAACTCCATTCTGAACATAAGATATTGGTGCCTCAAGTTTCGACCACGAAAATCACAACTTTTGAATCGCAAGTTGGTGGTTCGCCCTATCTGGGTTCCCAACTATTCCTTTTTGGATTTCTTAGAGCAAACTTTGTTTTAGAAAACTGAAAACGTTTCCGGAACTGGAAAATAATATTCTCATGGTGTTTTCAGGTGTCGACTAGCGCTATGATGAAAATGCCACAAGTTTTACTCTGACCCGCCAGTTCTGATGCAAGAACTTCGCGAATTTCGTGGTCGAAACTTGAGGCACCAATATCTTATGTTCAGATTAGAGTTTTGGGACGAAATTTTTACACAAGGTTATGCATATTCTTGGGTAGCTGCAGGAAAAATTTCAGCCTCTTAGCTCTTGTGGTTCCCAAGTTATAGCCCCAAACGACATGATATATCCAAAGGAAACACCCTGTATGTATGTTATGTATGTTCTTTACTTTTTGCTGGATGGCTATCCTGGAGGCCTTATCAAGCCATACGACATTGTCCATTTGATTTGCAACAGCTTCTTTTACCATTGGAACTGACGCGTTTACTTGTGTAATTCTGTGAGGATAATGTCGAAACCATCTGGCAAGAAAGAGTCGGAGGAAGACAAACCGCAGGGGGCAATCCTCTTTTAAAGGGCGGATGTGGCAAAGATTTCCCACATTAATGGTGAGAAGGCGAAAATAGTAGATTTTTAAGGTAGATACGATTTCTTGATTGTGTCCCATTATGCCGGGTGTAGCGTTATGCCGGGCGCTGTCGCGATATGCCGGACGTTGTCGCGATATGCCTGAAGGTTTGTCGCGTTATGCCGGACAAAATCTCTTTATGCCGGAGCGTCGCGATATGCCGAATGCTGTATTGTTATGCCGGGTAGTTTGTCGCTTTATGCCTAGGCCAGGCTTTTTTGGGTACATACATAGTACGTACTACATACAGATATCGAAATGTTTGAGTCCGATGAAAATTTCATGGAAGACAATGGAATGTGTTCCATGTACTCATACCAAGGATGTATGAGAAAAGAATAGAATGCTGCATGGGCTTGGCAGATCGATCCCTGTCTGGAAACGTCGTGATAAAACCATAATAAAGAACACATATCTGAGCTCGAAAAGCTCCACGGACTCGAACATTCCAAATCAGTGTGGACAGTTTGAAAAAATTTCAAAGTTGTCCATGTGCACAAACAAAGTGTGGCAGTCCATGTGGACAGCTGGAAAGCATAAGTCCAGCAGCAGTTGGCCAACCCTTGGCACAGCTTTCCATGCAGAACTGCCACTTTGTTCGTTGCCAGTCCAGAATTGGTCACATGGTCGTGAGAACTTTCGTTGCTGGTCATTTCGTTGCGAGATTTTAAAATTCAGTTCGCTCTTTATGCACCCTAAGCCTAAGCCCTAAGCCTGAGCCTAAGCCCAAGTCCTAAGCCTGAGCCTAAGCCCAAGTCCTAAGCCTAAGCCCTCTTTGGATATTGTGTGCTAATTTTTCAGCGTGCCGTGCGTGAATGTTTACCTACATTGAATACCCAAAAAATAGCTGATTCGGCCTAACGAGATTTTGTCCGGCGTAAAGTGACGACTGGTCCGGCATATCGCGACAACAGGCTGAAGATTAGACCCGGCATAACGAGACGACTGGTCCGGCATATCGCGACAATTTCCGGCACAAAGCGACAGTTTTGGGGTCCGGCATAACGGGGCAAAATATGAGGAATAAAGAGACAGGCCCGGCATAACGCGACAAATCATCCGGCATAATGGGATATTACCGATTTCTTTGGCGGGATGGGGACGGGTACAAGATGGGGACGGGCATTTGTGAAACATCAAGGAGAAGGTGACTGGATGAAACGTCAATGTACAGGGTGTCCAACCTATATTTGCACAACTTTCAATTGATCATAACTTCCGTATTAAGAGGCAGATGAAGATGGGACCTAGCTCATCTGAAAGCTCAATTCAAGAGCCATAACATGGTATGTCTGGCGTTTCGCTACGACTCACCGTTCGCGAGTTAGAGCGATTCCCGCAAAACACCTCAAAAATAATTTTGGCCAAACTACATTTTGGCGATTTTCTAGATTGCACAGCTAATTGATTGATAACTGGGCTAAAACATGTTAGTACGAATGTGAAAGAGGAAAATAATTGACCAGCTATATTTCCCAATGTACCACACCATTGGAGATTGGATTTTTGCACCTAGAAGAGCTTTTTTGACCAAAATGCTCAAAACGAACCGAAATGGTTGCATTGCAGTGTGACAGTTCAGCATGGAGAGTGAAAGTGGACAATAAAGTGCACACATTCATCCAAAAGGCATATGAGGCAATTTAAGGGTATCAATGAGAAATACTCATATTTATGACAGATTATCTCTGGCTGAAGCAAGAAAAATGCAGCCAAAAAGGGAAATTTGATGTGCATTCAGTTTGGCCAAAATCATTTTTGAGGTGCTTTGCGGGAATCGCTCTAACTTGCGAACGATAGAGCACACAGAAGTGGCGAACATATCAAAATATAGCTTTTGAATTGCGCTTTCAGATAAGCTAGATCCCATTTTTCTCTACCTCTTAATTCGGGAGTTATGGTCAATTGAAAGTTGTGCAAATATAGGTTGGACACCCTGTACTCAGAGGCAAGGCAACTACTTAGCTGTGGCTGGTATGTTCGCCGAAATCGTCTCCGATACATGTTGGGGCCAAGAAGGGTACAACCAAACAATCGACCAATGATGGCTTACTACTGCTATATTCATTTCATCTACTGTTTGTATGCCGATTTTAGGCGTTGTGGCTGAGAACTGGGGTTTTCTCTGCGAGGAAAGAGACAGGTGGATGGGATGGGATCGATTCAGCATGTAAAACTTCATACATATCCCATTAGGTCATATGGGGAACCATGTAAATTCCCTACTTGAAACAAGAGGGTCGGTGAAACATCCTACTTGACCCATTTTTTTTATTTTTCCAAAAATGGACCATGGACACGACGCGTCGGATACTTGACCCATTTCCTACTTGACCCATTTTTTTGGCATGAGTCATGTTTCCGTACTCTCGATTTCATGAGCTTTTTTTGGTCGTGGATCAAGTAAAATTTGGTGGTCATTACTTGGGTCTCCTTTTGTCAGACCATGTAGTGGTGCAGTCACTACTTGGTCGGGGTTTTTGAATCTCCCGAATTTACATGGTTCGCTGCCGTTACATTTTTTGTGGACCATGTAAGCGACAAACCATGTATTGGACGTGTGAACCATGTTTTCATACACATTAATTCGCTCACTTTTCCCTTTATTGCATAAATCAGGTTGTATATGCCATTACTATTGCCAATATATGCAATAGTCAAACAACATGGGTAAATGTTCCGATACATGAAACAGCACCAGAATAGAAGGAACGGATAGAACAGATGACTGCATTGCTGCATGAGTCAGCAAAGAATCCTAAAATAATAAGAATTACAACGTATTACAACATGGTCTGAGCGTCCAATACATGATCCGTCGCTTACATGGTCTGAGAATTTCACAGACCATGTAAAATTTACAAGTAAAGGAGACTTCGACCATGTAAAATTTGGGCACAAAAAATGTAAACGACATATCAATGAGCCGTACAAGAACTTTTTTAGTCGCGAATCAAGTAGGCAAAAAAAATTCAACGGACTCGTAAACCATGTTGCCAGCAACTAGATCGAACTTGAATTTACATATTTTGTGTTTCAAGTAGCGAGTTGGATCAAGTAACTGATTTTGCTTTCCGGTATCCGACACGGCGACACATCCTACTTGATCCGCAACAAAAAAAAGCTCATGAAATCGGCCTGGGACTTATTTGTCCCACGCGTGACCTAATGGGATATAGCGTTAAAACACCTTCACTATGGGCAAATCTTTGCCGCATCCTCCCTTTAAGAAACCTTTGGAAACGCCATTACAGCCTCCTGCTATTAATGCCTCACTGCACTCCTGGACTGCAGCTTCTTTCTTCCGTTCTAAAAACCCAGGCAATGGGGCGCTTCAGACGTGAACTCCGAATTCGCTCTGAATTCAGAGCCTTCAACATGTAGGTACCGAGTTTGCGTCGAACTGGCTCATCGTTTTTCCAAACGTGCGTTTGAACCACCGAATTTGTAATTCTAAGACGTGTGTAGAGTGGAATAGACGTACGTTTTACTGTAATGTTTCGTGTATAGCCCCCTGGGGCTATATGATCGGTAAGCCCCGATTAGGGGGGGCTATATTCGAGGCGGGGCTATACAAAAGGGGGGGTTATATACGAGGGCATTTTGCATTAGTGACCAAAGTAAGGTTATTTGACCCCCTGAACTCGCTTTTATGGCTTATTTTGCCTTTACACAAGCTAAAGTGGTCTAAAACAGGCTGCTCTTGCGCAAAAATTATCATTTTTGACAAGGATTGACCATTTCTGCTGAGGTGGTCGAGAGGGGTGAAAACCAAAATGTATCCCAAACTGTCCCAAATGATGCGCCATCAACTTCTATGGCTAGAAACACGCAGGAAACGCTGTTTTTAGCTGTAAAAACCTTCGTTTTCGTCGTTTTTCGCGGTCTTTGATATGGGGCTATATACGAGTACAAATGACGATAGGCACCGATTAGGGGGGGCTATATACGAGGGGGGGCTATATTCGAGGGGGGCAATACACGAAACATTACAGTAGTCCGTCTTCCAAACTCGGTCCGAATTCACTTTACGTAGAGCAACCACGTCGAAGCATGTCTGAAGCGCCCCAGTAGTAGTAGCTTCTGAACAAGGTGGAAGAGCATGTAGTTTTGCAGCGTTTCCTTAGAGACCGTGCTCAGAAACTGACTAAATTTGTCAAAAAGCCTGGGACAATGGATAACAACAGAATGCCGTCGAAAATAGTCTATGCTCGTTGCATTATTTTCTCCAAGTTTATCCAGGTACTCGTCCAACCAAATATTCTTCCATTTCCTTTGCTCTAAAACAATTGGCAAAGATAGGGTACCATGGGGGAAAGTCGGCCACGGGAAATTTCGGTCACCTTAGGTTCAAAGCATTATATCTCGGCAACCATGCGACCGATTGAGATAAGTTGGATATCAATCGATTCCTTGAACTTTCCTCTTTCAAATGAGCTATTGTGTTCACCATTCGCTGAAACATCAAGCTCACGGGTTACGGTTTTCAAAAAGAGGTCAAAAATGACCAAACTTTAGACAGTGCGCAAAAACACCCTGTATGTTATAAATAAACATCCGGTATGTGGAGGGCAAGGGGGCATCGTACCCTACCCCCAGGCGAAGTTTCAACCAAATCGCCCCACTGGTACTGGAGATATAGCAAAAAACAGTTTCAGTACTTAGTGGGGTAATTTCGGCCACCTAACGCCTGTACTGAAGGATGGGAAAAGTCGGCCGGCCGACTTTACCCCCCAGTACTGAAGGAAACTGCAACATTGTATTGTAACGTCAGCGAAATTCTTCCTAGTTTGAGCTGATTTTTAGCAATTAGTAGCTCATCCAGTTTGGCAACTTCATCTGCTTCTCTTGCCACAGGGCACAGCCCGAAATTTGCCCTGACAGTCTCAAAAATATGCTTGAGAATCAAGTTAGTTCTTACAGCTGGCCGACTTTACCCCCCAGTACTGGATTCATAGGTGGCCGACTTTACCCCCCAGTACTGAAGGCAACTCCAACACTGTACTGGCAGCGAAATTCTTTCATTCACGCCCATCCACCTGTTAGTTAGAGCGAATTGACTGGCTATTTGGCTTGTTCTGCTTCTGTTGCAACTGACCGCACCCTGATATTCGCCCTGGCAGTCTCAACATACACTTTTTTCTTAGGTGGCCGACTTTACCCCCAGTGGCCGACTTTACCCCCCAGGATAAAAAGCGCCATAACTCTCTAAATAAGTTTAGCAATGCAGTCGCACTTGGCACCCTAAATCAGCTTCAAAAGACCTATCTTTTGGTATATTACTTGCTTTGTTTCATGCACTGGTTCCTGAGATCTGATTAGGTGGCCGACTTTCCCCCATGGTACCCTACTTAGATACTTGTACTCTCTGTATTATCAAGGATACATGAGAAAAGAATAGAAGGCTGCATGAATCGCACAGATCGATCCCTGTCTGGAAACGTCGTGATAGAAATACCGTATTTACCGGTGCAAAATTGAGAGGGGTGCTTTGGGGCTATCCTTGCTTCCTATGTTTTTATCACGACGTTTCCAGACAGGGATCGATCTGCGCGGACCACGCAACCTTTTTATTCTATTTTCATGCTGTACATACATTATACATACTGTACATCCTTGATATTATAGCAATATGAAATGGAGCGATAACCTCAAAAATTAAGCTGCCTACATCTGCCTACCGTATGTACCTGCAATCTTTTTGAATGTGTACGTAACCGATTCATTGCATTCATTTTCCCAAACAATATCGGAAAGCCGTTTCTAAAAGCAATACGCAACCAGTACCGCAAGACTATTTTCTCCTTTCATTCATGAATCGACTAACACCCGTAAAAACCTATGCATACGTAAGGTACCTGAAACTCAGCTATTTCTTTTGCTTCCCGTTTGATCTCTTTCATGGGTTTTGTCGAGTTGGATTTGGAAAGTTGAACTAGCCAAGCAGCGATTTCCTCGATGTGTTTCACGTTGACACGCCCTGGATTCTTCTCTCTGATGATGGTGACGTAAGGGTCAAATAGAATATTCAACTTTTCTGGTTCAGTATTGGCAGCAAGTGGAGAATAATTCCACTGGTCTGTCTTTTCATCGGGAAATAAAGTTTCAGCAGGCAACGACTGATCTTTGTGCCACGTGGATGGCACGATATGTATTGTGAACATTGACCTTGGAAAAACGTTCCAATTGATTTTGAGATCTCTCAATAACGCCCCAAAATTTGGAACTGACCTACTATTCCAGCGTGGGGTAATTATTGGCCAATCGCCATACGACTTGAGAACTTTCAGAACTTTCTGTCCAATATCATTCGCTGTTTCCCGGTCGTTGAAGAGCGTCTTACATTTCTCATAGTACAGCATGCCTTTTTGATCTGCTGACATGTTGTGTGACGACTCTGGTTGCTTAACTTTTTGCTGTAATGGAACACTTCTCTTTTTTCCTGCTTGCTAATGCTTCGCGGGTTGATTTTCAATATATCGAGTACAAAATTTCGGGTTGCTCGATTATACCACTTTAATGCTCATTATTTTTCCAAACAGCTTTCCCCAAGATGTACTGTATGTATAGGGTACCAACCAACTTACAATTTCCTTCGAAACAAACTCCATAACTTTCTTTTGAGCTATCGCAATACTGCTTTCTCCAACTTTGTGCTTCCGTATCCAATTGCCACAAGCATACTTCCAGAAATCCTGCAGAAACGTAAGTACGCATGCTCGGCCCGCGAGCCGCCTGCAGGCCGCACGCGTGTTGTCCGCAGGCCGCTTGTCCGGCCTGGAGGCGGCACGCGGGATGCCCGTGGGTGGCACGCGGGAGGCCTGCAGGCGATCTGCGAGCTGCCCGTGCATAGGCCACTTTTGAACAAAATGCAGTTTGCAGTACTAGATGCGTAGTACATAGCGTTGTCCTCACCTCACACGGGTCAACAGAGTCTTCCACACTGTAGTCTTCCTCAGCCTCTTTGCCACTGTTATTTAGACAGTCAGTGGGTACTGGAAAAAGCACCGAAAGAAATACTGCTGCAACTGTGATACAGCAACAACCTTGCATTTTTCTTTGTAATTTTAATTCTGGAGGAAATTGGAAAGGTACGACAAAGAACGAAACAAAGCCCAATAATTTCTGGTCAGGAAGGGTTAGACTTTTTTGAAGCAGCCAAAGGTGATGCGCGGTCCGTGGCTGGCTATGACTAAGTAAAGTAAGTAGTAGTACTGTACACTGCTCATTCTCAAAACAAAACTCAACAAAGAAGGGCCTTTTACTTTCAGCTCTTTCTGAATAAGCGAAACAGTCTGTCCGATTGTCTGTCTGTCTGTCTGACCAGGAACAATTCGCTACGAAACTTAGCTCCTGTTGCTCCTTTGTGATGACACTGATACTTTGTTATGACCAATCTCTAAAAGTATTTTGTCATGTAACAATACTGTGTGTATACCGGCAGGTAGGTACTGTACACTTTTCAACAATTCGGTTCCTTTCACTTTCGGGTACCGTTTCATCCGCAGTGGGGTATTTGTTTTTGCTTCGAATGTGGGCACAGAAGGATACAGACAGATTGTTGTATTGAATGAAAGGTAGTCAAAACAAAAGGTTAGACAAGTTTGTTTGCCAACCCACCCACCTGTAGTACAATACAAGTACAACACTTTCAGAACGGAACCATTCGAATACTAGTAAAACTAAATTGCTGGGACCCATGCATTATTTATCTCCGGTTCTAGCGACCGTAGAGCAAAGCGGTTAAAAATCTCTCGATAACTTTAGCTCGCCTCGAAAATAAAAAAAAAAACCGCAAACGTGCCCTCTGTGTGTCGAGAAATCGCCGATTTTCTTAAGTACTAAAAATGTACACTTTTTGGATTCTTCAACATAACTGAACAAGCCGCAAAAAATTTTTCATTAAAACTAGCCTATCCTATGTAGAATTTGATGCAGATTTCAAAAATAGTATTGGTGTTTAAAAAAAATTAACCCTTACCCAAAAATTGTCAAAAATATACACATTTTGCAAAATTATATACTAGGGGTTAAATTTTTTATAAACACCGATACTATTTTTGAAATCTGCATCAAATTTTACATAGGATAGGCTACTTTTAATGAAAAAGTTTTTGCGGCTTGTTCAGTTATGCTGAATAATCGAAAAAAGTGTACCTTTTTAGTACATTTGTAGTACTTAAGGAATTTGGCGATTTCTCGACACAGAGGGCACGTAGACGCATGCGGTTTTTTTTATTTTCGAGGCGAGCTAAAGTTATCGAGAGATTTTTAACCGCTTTGCTCTACGGTCGCTAGAACCGGAGATAAATAATGCATGGGTCCCAGCAATTCTAGTTTTACTTTAATTTACTTTTTATTAGTATGAGGGCTGATACTAGTCTCAGTCTGAACCTACCTAAAAGGGTGAAATTATTTGTATGGTACGTAATATGTACCGTTCAAGACCCTCCACCACTTGAAAAAACTTGAACCCCACCTCCCTCACCACTCACCCTGCGGCAGGGGTATGAATAGTCAAGAAATTGATGGGAGCAGAAAAAGCAGAAAAGAACCCAAACGGCAGACCAAAATGAGCGCTTTCCTAAATTAATAAATCAATAAATAAACATAATCTTGCGACCCTTGCCACCAATTTCTTGGGCGCAATAATATTTTTGGGTGTCGCATTTGCGGGCTCCATCACGTTCATGTTCTTCCTGTCGTGTATCACATGTATCTACATGTAGGCATACCCTTGCTGGCCATCTATCCGGTTATTTTTTTTCTTTTGTCTGGCGAACGGAAGGAAGAGGATGACAAAAACACTCGCCTGTCCTCTTTCTTGCGTTTGTCGCGTCGGCGTGGTAAACAGAACTCCGTTCCACGCACCCACCCTCCGCAAGCAAAACCCGTAGTGTCGTCTTCGGCGTTCCAGTGCTTATTTACACAGGGTACGGTGGGGTAAGGTCGGCCGACAGGACACCTAAACTAAACTGTCCAGCCGTCCAGCTTGTGCAGGAAAAAATTCTTAGAGTTCGAGCTCCACGAGCGCTGAGATGGAGCAAAGAATTGGTCGCAAAGCGGACATCTCACCCCCCCCCCCCCCCCCCCGTTCGCCTTTACCCCATAACCCCAAATAGTACCATGTGTGTACAATAGCTAGCTTACTCATAAAGCACGTGGCTGCGCAAGGCTGTCCTTTCTGTACTTTAAAAGATGTATGTTCTGTTGCCCAACTCTCCTCCGCGCCAGGCGTTGTAAAGCTAGCGGGACCAGGCGCGGGGAGAGAAGCAACCCAGCCAGTCAGCCGCAGACAACAATGAGAAGAAACTATTACGTACGTACAGTACGTAAGATAGCAGCAGTAGCAGTATAGTCATCAAGTGACTCCGGCCCTCTTCTTGGCGCTGCGTACTCGCCGCGCAAAAATCTAAATAATTTCAGCGAAATAAATCGTTATCTTAACAATAGGTCTAATAAATATTAAATAATAATCAATAAATCGAAATAAATCAAAATAAATCTATCTTTTTCTTTGAAAAGGGTTCATTCATGTTCATTGCGGAATGGAAAAGCGTTTTCGATTTCTGTCATTCCAAAACAACATTGCAACAGGCAAAAATCACGCAAAAATTTGGGGAGGGGATCACATGCAAGATCGTTCGACGTCTATAAACTATAAAGTCCCCCTTTGTCGAGAAGGAAAATATGCCAGATGTGCCAGGGAATCGAAATCGAACCCTGGACCTCCCGTGTTCCAGACGAGCGCCTTTTGACTATACACAGGGATGACCTCAGTCACAATTTCCTCTTTTGAACATGACATGCCGCCTTTACCTGTGACAGTATAATCCGCGCTGATCCCAGTTTTAGAGAGCGCACGTTCCTCCTTCTCCTCCTCCACACAGCACTTGCAGCAAAATCGCGCCGCAAGAGTGCGCGCAGTTTTCAGCAATTTTTTTCCACACAAGCTTTTGCGTTCGAACGGAAGCGCAGCAGCTTCACATAGCGAGCCTGCTGGCAAACTTGATTGACAAGTTGGGATGGCGCACGCTAGGTATCTACTTTTTCTTCTTTATTTCCTTCCGCCTGACCTGACCGACCAGGAAAAGTCACGTGGGACACCACCAGACACTTCTTCGATTTTGCCAGAATGGCTCCGGATGGCGCGAATGTAGCTCGAGAAAACCTTGTGACCGTTGTTGTTGTTGCCTTGTTTACTACACCTGAACGTCGGCTTGAAAATTTTGTACACTGTGATTGAACGCACAGGGCAGAATGCTTGTGGCTTGGTATGCAAATGCATGCAGAGCGCTCAAAAATTTGCGTAAAGTACAAACGTTATGGTCAGACTGTACCTACATAATGTTGTATCATGCAAATTTCGATTAGCATTTATTGAGCTGCTTTAGCTAGTCGAAACGTCATTTATCACAGTGTACCGAATTTCTGAATCGAAATATTGTACGTATGTGCTGAATGTAGCCCACTAACTTGCAATGCAACTTCTCCATGGGAACCAAGTTCCTCCATTTTATCCCTTTTGTTTTCTATTGCAGATAAATAAGTTTTGCGGGCCTCTTTTGCAGCAAAAAGAGGCGGATCGAAGGAAAGGCATCCGTCTGAAATTTTCCGGATTTACTCATTGGAAAAGCTTATTGATAAGATTCGACCCATCATCGATTGGTATTGATTTCTTCCATGCGAGATCGCCTGACTTGGCAGGCTGCGGCGGTTGTTCTGAGCACGATGAGCGGTCGATATCGGATGATGACAGAGAGTCTGACCAAATTGCAGCGAGAACTGGCGGACAAAATCACGAGTCACGCGGAGTTGGACGAAATACGGATTCTACTGGCCTGTGGGGCTGATGTAAGTACGGTACGTACCTATTGTAGGCATAGGCACCTATGTAACCATTTCTGTCATTTTCATTCTGCTAAATGTACAGTACATACGTAAGCACCCCAGTGATGTCAAACAAATTTACTCGAGTAACCTGTCATTATGACCGAGTAAAAGTAAAATGGGGTAAGAGAGTTTTGCACCGAGTAAAGTAAAGTAAAGTACCGTATTTACCGGTGCATAACCCCCCCCCCCCCCCCCAATGCAAAACCCCCCCAATGCATACCCCATATTGGCAAAACATAAAAAATGCCCAATGCATAGCCCCCCCCCCCCCTATGCATAGCCCCATATGTACTGTACAGTACCTGAACCTACCTATGTAGGCTGGTCATGTGGTACCCATAGCCACTCCCACACCAAGCTAAGATGCCTATAAACCTGCTTGGGGGTGTAATGTACTAGAATAACCCTGTTTTGACCTCAATTATGCCCTAAAACACGTGCTTTTGACCTAAAAAATATGCCTCTGCGCACCTCTCAAAAACATAAAAAATGTCCCATGCATAGCCCCATATAGGACCTCTCAATTTTTGCATAGCCCCATGGGGCTATGCACCGGTAAATACGGTATGTCAGTTTCAACTTGCTATCACGCTCTACTAAATACCTATCAGCGCATTTTTAGTGCGTACTGTGTAGGTACGTTCGTTCCATAGGGTACCTACCTACGTACATGCGGTCCTAAATTTTGCACTACAGTACTTATGTAGTACGTATGCATGTAAACTGTAGTGTAACGTTCCTACGTTCCTACTTTACAACGCCCCGTGTTCTTTGCACACACAGGTGAACGAGCCGGTGGTGCAGGGTCTGCGTCCGCTGCACTACGCCGTCTACTCCAACTACCTGGACTGCGTGCGACTGCTGCTCACCCGCGGCGCGGACATCAACGCCACGGACGACGTCGGCTACTCCGCCATCCACCTGTGCGCGGAGCACGGCAACTACCACCTCCTCGACTACCTGATCCGGCAGAAGGCGCAGGTGTGCTTCGTCGACCCCGCCGACACCGCCCTCTTTCCCCGCGCCTACAAGACGGAGGAACCGTTAAAGGGGAAGTGCAGGGTCAAGGTTTTTTTTGCGTTGAATGCGCACAACGTTTTCTGTTTTGGCCAAACCCACAACAAGAAATGGTTCTGGTATCAAGGAAGGCTATGCTCTAAAATCAAATCTGAACGGATCGAAGGATATTTTTTTCTGCCGCAAGAAAAGTCGATTAAGAGATCCAAGGACAATTAGAGAAGTACTTAGGCCTATAGCCTGAAAAATTGGGCCGAACCCAGTGCATGAGTCCCCAATTTTTTTGGCAAACTTTCTCTTGTCCTCGGGTCTCATAATTGAGTACAGCACACTAGTAGACTACTACCATCATGTCCTTCGCTTCCAAACGAAAAGTCGACCAAGCACTTCCCCTTTAAGGTTAGCGATCAAGAACGGCCACTTGGACTGCGCTCGCCTTTTGCTGGAAAACGGGGCGGAGCCAAACGCCCGCTACTTCCTTGGCTCCGAGCTCAGTCTGATCAGTCCTGCCGACACGAAATTCCTCGAGCTTCTGCTGACGTTCGGCGCGGATCCGAACACCTACGATCGGGATGGGTTAACACCCTTAATGAAAGCCTGTCGCCATCGCGATGGCTTGGACTCCGTTCAGCTATTGGTGGATTACGGCGCTTACGTCTCGGCGTGCGCTTTGGAGCGGCAAGACATGCGCACTCCCCTGCATTACGCAATCTTGAGCGGCAACGAGAAGATACTCGCGTATCTGCTGAAGGAGAAAGCGCGGGTTAACATGCGGGTCGGTTACAGCAAGCCCAGCCCCTTGGATCTGGCCGTGTTGAGGGACCAACCGAACCTCGTTCGAATGCTCCTAAAGGCAGGCGGTAACCCGAACGCCGTCTACACCTACATCGGTTCTCCGCTCCACGTGGCCTGTTGCTCCGAGCTGGCGCATCAGAAAGAGATTCTGCAGCTGCTGCTGCAGGCTGGGGCGGATCCGAACCTGTGCCCGCGGTTTCACGACGATTCGGTGCTGAAATCGCCGATGGTCGAGTACTTTCGAACGCGAAATAGTCCGGATATCGGCGTGCTCCGTCTGCTGTTGACCTACGGCGCAGAGGTGGTGATGACCAGTCCCATTCTGGATCCGAGGGGCATGCTGCGAAATCTGATCAGGGTCGAGCAATGCCCCGAAGTTTTCGAACTGCTGTTGGAGGCCGGTCAGGACTTTCACGTGGGCGCCATCGAGCGCATGAATCTGCCGATTCGCCGCCGCATTCAGCTGCTCGGCATCGCTACAAAGCCCACGCCGCTGCAGCACCTATGTCGGCTGCAGATTAGAAAAAGTCTGGCCCCCATGAACCCGGACAAAGTCGACTCACTGCCCATCCCGTCGCGAATGAAAGCCTTTCTCATGTATCAATAGCCCCGTAATACTGTAAAGCTTCGTGTATAACCCTTTTCGAATATAACACCCTCGTGTATAACCCCCTATTTGGCGCCTCTTGTATACTTAACCCCTCGAATCGGTGACTAACGATTTTTATCCCCCCGGGGGTTATCCACGAAACTTTACAGTAATTCACAATTTTGTTGTGCACATTTTATTTTTAAAAGGTTTTCACCTCGTCGCGGCTGATGTCAAAAATTATTTGGTTTGTATTTTTTATTTTTATTTTTTATTTCGGTGATTCTTTTGTTAGTTTGTTTCTCCCTGGCCTTTTGCCACAATAAAAACAGTGTGATAAGCTCATTATTTTTTGTTGATTTTTCTTTTGTTGATTGTTTTTTTTATTCTTGAATCTTCTTTGTGATGCAAACGAATCATTGCGGTTCTCTCGCTGTGTTGCTGTGTTTGTGCGTAATTATTGTTACTTTGACAAATTTGTAACTCTCATATTGTACCTACGTAATGCTCTACGTACAGTACGTATTTCTCTGTTTTATATCAGGCAGTTTTCTTCACACAGGTTTTCATTCATTCATAAAAGAGTGTCAATTTTGATACGATTTTGTAGATTTATGTCGTTCTGCATAAAGTTGGACCTATCTATATTTTGTTATTGACACACCTTCGCAATTGCAATAATTGGCATGCAAAATAAAAATAAATACTAAAATAATGCACGCAGATGCACTCACACCTGCTCTTTCCTGCTCTTGCACACCTGCACACCTGCACACCTGCTCTTTCCTTGAACGAACTGGCCGTATGCCACACCGGTAAACCTCGATTGGTGACAAGATGTTGCTTATTCTTCTCGCTGCTGTTTTTGGCGCGGTTTCTGCCCAAGACACTTGCCAATACCAGGGCGAAACAAAGAACAAGGGAGACCGATGGGCCGTTGGTCACGTGCTCATGACCTGTGACATCAGTTGGCATAATCAGATCCTGGAACCTTTCAACATGGGTATAAAAGGGGGTTTTGCGGGAAATAAATTAGTATGAAATGGAGAAAGGCGAGTAGTTCCACATTTTGTAGATTTGAAAGCACCTTTTTATCCTATACGGATGTAAAATTATTTCAATCCCATGTTTAGGAGACGCTATTGCGTATAGGGTGTACGTACGTATGTACTACGACTGTACATACAGTACACTAATTAGGCAAGTAAGCAAGTAATTAGGCAAGTACTGTAGGTAATTAATTAATTAGGCATGAAAGGTGGGTAGTTCTATCGGAATACTGTGCCTACTGTGCACTAGAACTGTACACTAGTGCCTCCAATAATTCAGGGTGCGTCGCGGAAGATGGCACTGAAGTCATGGTTGGCACGAGGACGGAAATCAACGGGCAGACCTGGCTGTGCGCAGGAGACGCGGGGGCTTCCGCGAGCGAGTTCGGATTGGTCAATTTGGCGAGTAATGTCCAATACTGTAAAGCTTCGTGTATAACCTCCTTCGAATATAACCCCCTAGTGTATAACCCTCTGTTTGGTGACTATCGATTCTTATCCCCCCTCTAACGAAAATGATACGCGTAAAACGTGCAAAAAAAGCATGTTGCTGATGATTTGGCACATTTTGCTTTGCCTAGCCTAGTGTATAGAACCCCCTCGTGCATACTGTAGTACATACGTATAACCCCTCGAATCGGTGACTAACCATTTTTATCCCCGGGGGGTCATACACGAAGCTTTACAGTAATAATTCAAAAGCTCTTCATATTAAAATGCGATGTCAGGTAGTATTGAGAATTGCGTGGACAGGGGGGTAATTTTCAGTTTTCTGCTGATGACGTGAGCTGATAGCCCAACTGATTTTACGTATTTTACAAAAAGACCGGGTCGAAAATTCGCACCCAGTCCTGAGATATAAGGCCTCAAAGTTGAGCACAATTTGACCTTAATTTTTCACTTTTTCACCCTAAAATGGGGGTAAATAGCCCCACAGTGGGGCTTTGGGACTATAAATTTGCACACACATAGACCCTATGGGGGTACATGTTCAGACAAATTTTGAGCCCTCCAGCCCTCTTGGTTCAGGAGTTAAAGCTGTTTTTGCTGAAAATCCGAAAATTGCAAGTTTTTCATAATTTTCAAAATTTTGAGAGAGTTAGTCCGTGTGCCCGCTGTTTTATTTCTGAATCTTGTAGAGCAGAAAATTTGCTACAAGATAGGCTACATTTGAAAAGAAAGTCACCTATGGGAAATTTTCACAGCAAGGCTTCAAAGAGTGGCAAGTAAGGGTTTTAAGAGTGTGCGTTTTCCCCATTTTTCAAGATAAATCAACAATGTCACAGAAACTCTCTCCTCAAAAGTAGCCTATCTTATGTAAAATTTGATGAAGATTTAGAAAAAAATATTTTTGCCCCCAAAAAAGTTAACCCTACCCCAAAAATGTTCAAAAATTGTCAATCAATTACATCTTTTGTAAGATTATATGCTAGGGGTTAACTTTTTTGGGGGCAAAAATACTTTTTTCTAAATCTTCATCAAATTTTACATAAGATAGGCTACTTTTGAGGAGAGAGTATCCGTGATATTGTTGAGTTAGCATGAAAAATGGGGAAAACGCACACTCTTAAAACCCTTACTTGCCATTCTTTGAGGCCTTGCTGTGAAAATTTCCCATAGGTGACTTTCTTTTCAAATGTAGCCTATCTTGTAGCAAATTTTCTGCTCTACAAGATTCAGAAATAAAACAGCGGGCACACGGACTAACTCTCTCAAAATTTTGAAAATTATGAAAAACTTGCAATTTTCGGATTTTCAGCAAAAACAGCTTTAACTCCTGAACCAAGAGGGCTGGAGGGCTCAAAATTTGTCTGAACATGTACCCCCATAGGGTCTATGTGTGTGCAAATTTATAGCCCCAAAGCCCCACTGTGAAGCTATTTACCCCCATTTTAGGGTGAAAAAGTGAAAAATTAAGGTCAAATTGTGGTCAGCTTTGAGGCCTTATATCTCAGGACTGGGTGCGAATTTTCGACCCGGTCTTTTTGTAAAATACGTAAAATCAGTTGGGCTATCAGCTCACGTCATCAGCAGAAAACTGAAAATTACCTCCCTGTCCGCGGTACTGTACAGCAATACTGAATCCTTCCAGACATCGCGTTTTAATCTTAAAGGAATCGTCCTTCGGCAATTATTAAATATGTGAAATCAATGTGCGACTAAAATTTTTAAGAATACACTTGCTGGACTATCAAGGCGTGGGGAATTCGCAGGGATGCCTTCGGCTGGTTTAAAGCGCCGATCGACGAAGTTCTGCGGATTCGCGACGCCAAATTTACCTGCAGTTTACTTCCGGCCGCCAAGTCAAAGTTGAGGCCAAAGTGGAACTTGGAAGGTAAGAAATATAGTCCTGACTGAGTACCATTAGCACGCCTACGCCATATTCATTTTAGCAGGAGTTCTCCTGATTTTAGTGATGTCATCTAAAAAAAATGTAGTGATGACATCTATAAATGGCATTAGTTTTTATTACGGATTTAGCAAAAGTATATAATTTTGATTTAGGGGAAGAATGGAGGACGTAGTGTAAATGAAAACAAACCATCCCGTGCTGGCGCAGATTCGCCCTAATTACTGTATTTGGGTTTTGTAGTATCTATTTATTTGGATATTCAATTATTTGGGTCTTGCGAAACCATTACATTGGTTTTTACGAAACGATCTATTGGGTTTTACGAAAGGCAAAACCAATGTAATGGTTTACTAAAACCCAAATATTTGGATGTCCAATTTCGTAAAACAAAACCCAAATATTTGGATATTTCATATACCCAAATAATTGGGGCGAATTTGTGTCAGGGATGCTCTTCCTTCGTTTACAGACACTGTGTGCTCCATTCTTTCCCAAAGCCCAATTATACATTTTGTAGTGCCTCTTCGCTTTTAACTGGAGGCTGGTCGGTGTTCATGATGATAAAAGACGCTTGATGGTGTATGCGATGCGTTGGACTTTTCAGACCAGGAGAAAACCCGCAACAGATGGTAAAAGATTTTACGTACGGGATGAATTGCAAGCTTTCGGAGCAAAACGAAACGTGCGTCTTAGCCTGAAGAAGGAGCACGTTTCGTTTTGCTCCGAAAGCTTGCAATTCATCCCGTACGTAAAATCTTTTACCATCTGTTGCGGGTTTTCTCCTGGTCTGAAAAGTCCAACGCATCGCATACACCATCAAGCGTCTTTTATCATCTTCGCTTTTAAGGATGCGTTCTGACCCGCCTCGATGGCAATGGCCAAACCATACATCCGATTCTGCCCACGAATCAGTACGTGGTTCGCGAGGACGGTAGATGGCAATTCTGCGACCCAAACACTTTGAAGCTGACCCTTGTCAACGGTACGTACAGTATTAAAAATGTTTGTTTTCTAGTTTCTTAACCCCTCCTCTATTTCGAGGGTCACCGCGACCACAATGCGACCACCAAATGGTTCATTGGTTCAAATTTTGAAAAATATGTTAGAAAAATGCGACCGAAAAGGTTGCATTTTGGTCGCGGCAACCATCGAAATAGAGGAGGGGTTAAACTCGCAAAATGTGTACGTTTCTCTCTGCCCTACTATTACTGGTACACGCACTGTACGTATTTTCAGAGCACTGTGGCAATGGAAAAGCGTTGCTTTCCACTTGGACCTGGGGTGGCAACCGTTACAAATGCTATTTCAACCCGTACAGAGGCAGCTCTATTCCCGTTAAGGAAAATCTTGGTCCAATCTAAGCGCCTACATAGAAGCTGACTTGATTTGCACGTCGGTACGTTACAATATGACATACCCTATAAAGGTTTTGACACAGTGGTTTTTCGCATTGTACTGTGCACACCTGAGCTAACAATAATAAATGCAATAAATTGCATAATCGGAAACAAAATGAAAATTTACTCACGACACTTTTGGCACGTAGGGTACACGTACTATACCTAGTGTGAAACTAGCAATTGCCACATCAAAAACGACCAACAAATTGTCACGTAAATCCGCCGAAAAAGAGGTACAGTATGCTGCTGCAATTACTCGCGATTTCGCTTTTGCTTGCTGCTGGAGCCAACGCCGACTGCCTCAGCACTGCTGGAGAGAGGAAGAGCGAATGCGAGGAATGGAACGAGGGGGACGTTCGATACAAGTGCACCCTCTACGGTCCGGACCTAAAAATACAACCGATTGCTATCGGTATGCTGTCAAGCTGGAGTGTAGGATAATGTACAGTAGGGTGGTATTAACTCGGCCTTGGAGTAAACCAGGAGGCCTACGTATCATGGCTCCTTTGAAATAGCTGTTGCAGCAAATTAGAACCAAACAGCTCGTATGATTGATATGAAACTGAGTTCACAAGCAATCGATTGATACCGTTTTCGTCCCCATTTTCGGTATTATGATCCCTATGATAGGTATTATGGCAAAATTTTGGGTTTATCAGTTCTCATGATGTACCTTCACAATTGCGCCACGAAATCAATCTGCCTCGTTTACAGGTTGCGTGGCAGGTCATTCCGTTTTGAAAATGGGACAGGTCAAGGAAATTGATGGCAAAAGAATGTTCTGCGCAGGAGATGCTGGTGCGACTTTGGAGGACTGGGGACTGGTCGATGTGGAAAGTAAGCATGGTATCAAAAATTAATAATAATTCTTGCTTAGGGGAAGAATAGATGAATGACTTAGTGTAAAAGACCCAATTATTTGGGTTTTACCAGGACTCCATAATAGAGAATGACTGTGAATCTGTAAGCAAAAATCGTGCACAGAGCTACGCCCGAACACGTGTGTAATGCGATACGATGCGATAAGAAACGATACGAATACTCAAGAGACGTTTGGTGGGCATCCCATGGCGTCCCAAACTTGGGGGACGGCGTCTCCCAGTTTGGGGACGGGGTCCCCGGGTGGGGTACGCTTTTGCCGCTTGTCGGGCGTAGCTCTGTGCACGGCTTTTGCTCACAGATGCACAATCCTGGTTTTACGAAAACAAAATAAGTGAAGAAAGAAACCCACTTATTTGGGTTCTCTGAGGCAAATGAATATCTATCTGCCAGGGATGCTCTTTTCTTTTACTAAGCCATCCATTCTTCCATTCCATTCATCCATTCATTCCTTATATATCCTTGGTATTATTGATGCATTGATACGTACGTACAAAACGGAATGATTTTCCTGTAGAGTTCTATTGCTGGGACTGGTACTACGGTTATTGGTTTACTAAGCCTGTTGGGTCCACCACCTACAACAATAAGAAGACATCCCGCTGCCAGCTGCCATCTCGATTGAAAAAGACATCCAAAAAGGAGGGAAACTGGAAGGAAATCAAATCGACTGACTGAGCGCTTTTGAAACATAGACACTAGAATGGGGGAGGACGACCGCCTCACAATACAGGTTTTCCAACGTGGTCTGACAGTGTTCTTACAATAATAGTGACAAAATTGATTCAGGGTGGACAGTTTTCAATCAACATATGAACTACACTAAAAACCTATTCTATAATTATAAAAACATGCATAGCGGTCACATGGGTTCCATAAAATGACAAAGAACACTGGAAATACAATACAAATCATATGTCCCCATTCAATAGGTAACAGTTATGTTTTCTGACTTTTGAGCTTCAAAACGTAGTTATGATTGGAGTAGGACCCTTTCCACATGCTGTTAATTTTCGACAAATGATGCCAAGAGTATTGCCTTGTTCTTTGCCATGCAGTTGAACAGTTTCGAGAAAAGTCCAGCTGCAAAATTGTACCCATTACTCCAGTACAGTTTGTTGACTGAGATTTCTTCCAGCAGGCCATATTCCTGCAGCAGCTGGCAAATAACCAGCTCAAATATGGGCTTCTGAATCCATGGCGCATGAAGACTATTCACTTCTCCACTGTTATTGTGATAGCAGCAAACATTTCCCAGGAGTGCAGCCCAATGCCATGCCATGGGCCAGAGGATGGTTTGATTTGATGAGTCCATCACAATGCACCTGCGACAAAAAGGCATCAAGTTGCATAAATAATATCCATGCAACAATCATTATTCAATGTGTCTGACCTTATGCAAACGCCCAATGTCCAAGCCCGAAAATTGTTTTAGTACATCTTATGCCATCTAAGCCCTAAGGCATTTCTGTGCACTGAACATTGGGTGTCCTACATCATATGTATGTCCATTGTCTGAATACTGTCCATATCCATACTATCAAGTTTTCCAGCCTTGACTCCAATCGCAGACATTGCCATATCACCACCTCCACAGAACAAAATTTGAACCAAATTGGTTCTTTAGGAGGAGAGATATGACAAGATTCATGATTGGAGTTGAGGCTGAAAAACCATAGACACTAAAATGGTAGTAGTAGCCATCACAAAGTAGTTGCCTCGTAGCAAACTATGTGCTCGTCTCATGGCAAAATATTATTTTTACAAAATTTGCACCAGACCACATTGGAAACTTGTATTGTGAGGTGGTCGTCCTCCCCATTATAGTGTCTATGGAAAAACCCTGTGGAAAAGTTACAGCATGTACCTTTTGGAGGCGTTTGTTCCATCTCTTTCTTGCCCAATGCCATAGTCTTGTTGCTCCTTTGAAAGAATTCCAGCTCATGACAAGGGTCGAAGGTCCTGGGGAGGGTCGAAAGTGTTTTCCTGTGGTCGCTGCTGCCTGCCGCATTACTAGGGAAACGTAAAGTTCCTGAGGGGTATTGCAGGTTGGGAAACTTACACTTACTGCTGTCTTTTCTCTTGCGCTTGTGAGCCATGTTTTTCTTCATCGCTTCTTCTCTATCATCCGATTTGCCATTAGAATGAAGAGAATCATCCGCAGATATTTTTAAAATTCTTTTTATTCAAAAAGTGGAAGTAGTGGCACGTACCCCTAGAGCGCACGTCCTTCGTTGCGCGCCTGTCGCTTCGCTTTGCTTCATCCAACGCGCTTAGCGAAGCGGAGCGTGCGCTCTAGGGGTACATGAAAGTAATCGCTCGTCTCGTGGCAAATTATTTTACAAAATATGAGCAAGACCACGATGGAAATTCTGCACTGTGAGGCGGCCGTCCTTCTATTTCAGTGTCTATGTTTTGAAACAACACTCAAAGTTGAGTTTTTGTCAAACAGTCTACCTACCTAAATTGCGAGGCCATTATTGGTCCACCCTCCAACCCCATATTATATGGTTTGCCACTATAGTAAAGAGTTCGCATTGTATGTACTGTACAATGTACGTACACACCTGAGCTAACAATAATTTAAAATTCACTAAATAAAAATACATAATCGGAAACAAAACAAAAATTTTATTCACACATTTTGGCACGTAGGGTATCTATCTTGTGTCCGTTATTTCCATTTGGAAAAGAACAATCGGCACGTCAATCAAAGCGTTGAAAAACTATAACTTACCACGCGCCGACAAAATTATGCTGCAGCAATTGTTCGCGATTTCGCTATTGCTCGCTGGAGCCAAGGCCGACTGTCTCAGCACTGCTGGAGAGAGGAAAAGCGAATGCGAGGAATGGAACGAGGGGGACGTTCGATACAAGTGTACCCTCTACGGTCCGGACCTAAAAATACAACCGATTGCTATCGGTATGCTGTCAGGCAGGAGTAGGGTACTAATATAGGGTAACCCTGACCATGGAGTAAAGTAAACATACCGGTATGGCATTAAGACCCTACAATAGCTCCTTCGAGTTCGAAATGGCTGTTTCAGCAAATTTTGGTACTGAATTGAGCCCTGAAACTTTGGGTGGCCGGATTTTTCCGAAGCCGGGTTTACCCTGCTCCTCTAGAGATGGACCGTCACAAAAAGTTTTTTAATGTGCCGTAGAATCGATCTGCCTCGTTTACAGGTTGCGTGGCAGGTGATTCCGTTTTAAAAATGGGCCAGGTCAAGGAAATTGACGGCAAAAGAAAGTTCTGCGCAGGAGAGGCTGGTGCGACTTTGAAGCACTGGGGACTGGTCGATGTGGAAAGTAAGCATGGTACCAAAAGTATATAATTCTTGCTCCGGGGGGAAGAATGGAGGACGTACCCTAGTGTAAGACGAAACGAGCATCCCTGACAGATAAGTAGATATTTGCCGCCCCAAAGAACCCCGACAAATAATAAATTATCAAAATTGGATATTTTCAAACACTAAGTAATTGGGAAGAACCTCTGTAACGGATGCTCGTTTCTAAGTCGTCCATTCTTTTTCTTAGCGAAAATTATGTATTTTTTCTACAAGTAATACTGAAGCAGTGGTAGGTACAAAAGGGAATTTTTATGTAGAGTTCCGTTGCTGGGACTTCTACTACGGTTATTGGAGTCCTAGGCCTTTTGGGTCCACCATCAGCAATCGTGCAGGAACGAAGAGATACCGCTGTCAGCTGCCATATCGATCGAGGAAGGCATCCAGCATGGAGGGAAAATGGAGGGAAATCAAATCGACTGACTGAGCACTTCTGGAAAAACCTGTCAAAGTTGAAGCGTTTGTCAGACAGTCTAATAAACGCCAGGACACAATTTAGTCCACCCCAAAAAATATGTACGAGCCAACTACAAAGGTCGATGCATGGGCTTTTGATAAAAGTAACTCAGTACACATACATACATACATACATACATACATACATACATACATACATACATACATACATACATAGGGTGCTGCGGGGTAAACCCGGTCATGCGGTAAAGATGAGTTCAAGAATTCAATTGACATTCGATTATTTGTCTCGATAATCGGTCCATTATGTAAATTCCTGAGATATGCAGCCCTGAAGCGTAGGTAGGTGGCCGGGTTTCCCCAATGCCGGGTTTACCCCAGTACCCTACATATTACATGATACACACACAAGCGAATACAGGTTTGTTTCAGAATCAATCAACCAATAGCCTACAATTTTAAACTAAGACTGTATCTTGTTGTCACTCTCCGCACTGTCCGCGTTCACCGTCTCTTTCTTCCCAGCAGCAGCGCTGTCTTTCTCGAGCTGTTGCTTTTGTTTCTCCTTTTCCTTCTCCTTGTCCGCTTTCGCCTTCGCTTTTTCCTTCGCCTGCTTTACCAGCGGCAGCAGTTTGCCTTCTCTCGCCAGAATCTTCAACAATTCCATGATGAACGGCATGTAGTTGTGCTTGCGTCGAATATTCTCCGCTCGCCACGTGTCGTAGCGCTGCTCCTCCTCTGCTATCAGGGTCTGCAGGCGATAAATCTCGTCGGCCGCCGCGTCGCTTTCCATATCCGACTGCAAAGCAAAACAGTAGGGTACTATGGGCAAACCCGGACATTGCACTGTACGTATGTGGTAGGGTATTATAGGGCAAACCCGGCCATGGGAACATCCGGCCACCGAAGTTTAGAGCAGTCATTTGCTGAAATAGCAAGTAGTAGTTGAAAAAAGCTTATGCGGTCGGGTTTACCCCATGGGCAAGTTTACCCTACAGTACTCTGACCAACTTTACCCCTTGTCCGACTTTCCCCCAAGCTACCTTACGCACTCATGTTTTGAAAAGATACACGGGAAGATTTTGGATTGTCAGTAGTATCACTTCGTCTTTTGTTACCTGAGCCAACTCCTGCAGACGTTTCTGATACTTCATGCGCCTATCCGAAATTAGCGCCATCAAATTGAAATGAATCTCGCCTTCGCTATACCTGCAAGAACACCAAAAATCTCTTTCTGATCTATTTTCTGTGAGTAGATCGACTTACTATAGTCTGGTAAAGTTGTAAGTAAATCGCGTAGTAAATAGAAAAGCAAGTGCGGATAACGGTTACGTGGTAAACCCGGCCACCTAAGCTTCTCAGAACTTGCTGTTTCAGCAAATGATGCACCAAATAGTTCATGCGAAAGAGAAGCCAAGGAATCGGATGGTATCGGTTCATTAGTTGCTGAGATATTCAACCCTGAACCTTGGGTGGCCGGATTTTCCCACGGCCGGGTTTACCCCACAGTACCCTATTACTATCGAACATTACAGGTACTTTTTCGAACAATATCCAATATCCCGTCTTAAGTCTTAACGCATACCGTGATCTGGCGTCATGCCAACAGTGACGCCAGGTTGCGGTAAGTGTTAACCCTGCCTTCCGCTTACTTATTGATTTTTTCCTGTATCACCGGCCTAACCACAGCCAGCCAATCAGCATCCGGCCCGCTTGGCAGCGTGCCAAGATCCCGGGGGGATTCCTGCAATCCGTCCAATTCGTACACGTGACCCGCGAGCGGTATGTAGGCGATGAAATGATAGACGTCCTCCTTCTCTGCGGTTTGTATGTCGATATCGAAGAGCGTGTAAAGAAAGGCGGTGGTATACTGTACTGGGAAAGGGGAAAGGATAAATTAGGTTTTTTACAAGCCAAATCATCACGCAATTTTGCAGTAATTTCAATTTGCAGTGTTTGATGCATTCAACGGTTGTGAAGATATGACTTTGTGGAACCAAAAGCCAAAAGGTATGGTATGGTACCAACGTTGGCCATCGATCAAGAACAGGATTGGGGTTGTTCTTTATGAATTCTTGGTCTCATTCGAACTATTCAGACAGCAATGGCGCGTGAGAATGGTCTATTTTTCCCCCATTTACTATCCTAAATTCACATCTTCTCTCATTTCATCGCTCCCTATTCGCCTAAAGCGCGATAACGCTGTGCGTGATTTCGCAGTGCACTTAGCAAACTTGCAGTATTTAGCACACTACCAAAATTCGCCGCCTAGTAAACATTTATGTCACAAATATACAAGTTTTGAAAAACGGTGAAAAACAAAACGGAAAGTCAAAACTTCACCGTTTTGCAAAACTTGTATATTTGTGACGAAAATGTTTACTAGGCGGCGAGTTTTGGTAGAGTGCTAACTACTGCACCCTTAGCTAAGTGCACTGCGAAATCACGCACAGCGTTATCGCGAAAGGCGAATACCCTGAATGAAAGGTATCATGGGGTAAACAAACCCCATGGGGTAAACCCGGCCGCCCACGCAGAAAAACGACCTGCACTTAGTAGTAGGTGGCCGGGCTTACCCCACAGCACGCTAATCATTTCATTTCCCTCACAGTCAGTATACGACCGCCTTTGACGTGCGAAGGAGTTGTGCACTTTGCGTATGGGTTCGCTATTGCTCAGGGTGAGGCCGCGCGTAGCTGGGTCGAAGGCGGTGGTGAAACTCTTAAACTCGCTCAGAATCGGCCCCAGATGCACGTCCGGACTGGAGATGTTCAGCAGCAGGTTGATGATGGCTTGAGTGGCGCATGCGTTCTGGATCACCTGCAGAAAACAAAGAAAACGAAGATAGGGTACTGTGGGGTAAACCCGGAAAATGGGGTAAGCCCTGCTACCTCTAAACTCCTTTGAACTTGTTGTTTCAGCAAATAATGAATCAAATAGCTCAGTTGAAAAGAGAAGAGCTCAGATATGCAACCCTGAAACTTAGGTGACCGGATTTACCCCAGAGTACCCTACCCTACGTACCTGCTGAGCGAAGTAAATATGGTCCAGACGTTGTTTATCCTGTACAGCCAACCCGCTCGGCTCTTGTCCGGCCACCCACTTGTAGAGGAAGATGAGACCGTGAACGGGTTTTAAATCTGTGAAAGCTTCTTCTTCCAAAGAATATAGCTCTTCCATCTGTAGACCTGTGCATCCGAACTGTTTGATGAGCTCGGTAAAAACACCGGGATCGCTCTCGATCAGACACCAATTACCTGCGTCAGACATGATGGATGGATGAAGGAGGCTTCAATATACCTTCGGCTTCGGTTATTTTGGTAATTTTTTGATTTTTCTTTCGTCCCGTTTTGTTTTTTGAAAAGATGTAATCTGGCAACCTTAGCTATGTAGTGAACAACCAAGGATTCCTAGACGGCGTACTACTTATAACTACTCTAGGTCTCCTTGTCTATTGCATAGGGTTGGCAACCACGTGTCCACGTCAAAGGAAAAAAGAATTTTTTTTTCCGTTCGTTCGTTCGTCACAGACGCAGTGTTGCCAGGTCTGGCGCAATTGCGCCAACCCTGGCGCAATTCGACCCCTGTCTGGCGCAGAAATTTTGATCTAGCGCAATTGGCGCAATTCTGGCGCAATTCAGGGGGGTGGCTGCAGGGGGAAAATTTTTTTGACTACATGAATAGGCACAGGAGAAATATTTTTTACTTGTGCAAAATCTATCTTCTTGGAATAAGAGGGAAGTTATTTCTGTGACACTGGGCAAGCTGGTGGAATTTTTAGCATGAAGAGATGTGCGCATGGCATGTGCAGCTGCCATACATGTCGTGCACCATACGCGCATCTCTACTGCAATGTAAAAAATCTCCACTGACATGCCTAATGCCACAATTCAAGCTGTATGTGGCACCTGCATGGTGCATCACATCATCTTTTCGATAAACAAGTGGAGCCAAGAAACCATTTTGGGCTATCCAAATCCAAAACCAAAATGCGCATATGCAAAATGTTGATGGTTTCTGTCTAAATGTTGGTGGCACCACGCCATGTGTCGCATCTTGGGGTGAGCTGCTGTGCGCATAGTAGCATGAAAAAGAAAGAGAAATTGAGTGCCTTGTGAAGTTGTGGCAGGAACACAAATACATATGACAATTTCTATTGCCCTGCTGCCCCCCCCCCCCCCCGTCGCCACATAGGCAGCCACCGGTCTGGCGCAATGTCCTGAAAGCTTAGCGCAATTGCACTCTGGACATCTGGCAACACTGCACAGACGTCATTATCGTTTATATTTCCGTTTCTCGACACTCAACTCGATTTGAATTGGAAAAATTTCAGTAGAATCCCGTTATCATCCCAAATTCAAGTTGTGCAATTCCTAAACTTCAAAAAATTGAAAGGATTAAAAAAATCATGCTCGGTTCACAAGCTCCACGTCCCGCGTTCATTCCCGCTTCGGCCGGGGCCGCGGCCGCGACGGGTGGTCTTTTTCCGGCCGCCCCTCCCCCCATGCCCCCCGTGGGGGGCGCTACCTTCTTCGGGGGCTACCAGCAACCCCAAGGGGGCTATCAACAGGGCTATCAACACGGGAGCGCCGGCTTTCAGCAGCCCCAAGGGGGAGTCGGGGGCTACCAGCAGTCCCAAGGAGGCGTCGGGGGCTACCAACAGCCCCAAGGAGGCGTCGGGGGCTACCAGAAGCCCCGCGACCCCTCGGGGGGCATCATAAATAGGCCGAGAAAGCGCGCTTTCACGGAAGACGGCGGTCCTCCGACGAAAACGCCGTTTATGGTCATGAACGAGCGCTTTCCTATCATCAATCAAATGCTGAAATGGCAGGAGGGTTTGGATCCAAGCGGAAAGAAGTTCTATCGCTGCTATGCGGAAGTAAGAATGAAGTTGGGCATGTATTGTATTGTGGTTGAAGGAAAATGGGGGGGTTTTGTTGTTGATGAAAGCCGCCACTTTTTGGTTACTCGGCTAAAAAGTGAAGTGACTAAAATGTGCATTCGAACATATCGACAAGTTTTGCAAGGAAAAGCGCTACTACGTGTGCGCAGCGCTATTTGCCCCCTCATCCATTGAATCCACACCGGTCCCACCCCTCGAGGCCGCACGAGGGACAGCAGGCTCTCGAAACGAAAAAGAATCGCAAAGGGATTACGGTAGCCTACGTACGTGGTAAAAACGAAAACGAGAAAGCGCGCAGCGAGCAGAGGAAGAAACGACGAAAAGAAAAGGCTACCGTAATCTTTTTGCGATTCTTTTTCGCTTCGAGAGCCTGCTGTCCCTCGTGCGGCCTCGAGGGGTGGGACCGGTGTGGATTTGGGACAATATGGGGTACTGTGTTGGGTAAACCCGAACACGGGGGTAGCCCCGGACACTTAGTACCTATATCTCAGCAACTATCCGACCGATTGAGGCTTTTTATTCTACCAATCGATTCCTCGAACTCTCCTCTTTCAAATGAGCTACTACCTTGTTCATCATTTGCTGAAGCGGCAAGTTCACAAAAGCTTTCGTAGGTGTCCAAGTATACCCCGTGTCCGGGTGTACCCCACAGTACCCTATTTATTGATTTCTTCTAGGTGCAAGGCGTACTGTACTCTGGCGAGGGAACGAACAAGAAAGTGGCCAAGCACGTGATGGCAGAGCGCTGCCTAAAACGCATCGCGCCTGCCGAGTTGGCCAAAACTTCGCCCTACACGCCGGCGTCGAAAGACGCCATGACGGAAGACAGCACCTTCTGGGACACTGTGGAGAGCAATCCATGTAGGCGGCTCTGATTCGCGAAAGCCCCGGGAAAGCGTGCGACGCATAGAAACCGGACTGTCTCGCGCCAAAATGTGCAGGGTAAACTGGGGCAATTTGGACCGCTCGCTAGAGGGCCGGGCCAGACCACGTCTGTGTTGTCAAGGATGCCGCTAATCTCATCAGAGACATGCGCTGCGCGTACGCTCGGCGTGTCCATGGCTCGACATGTTTAACACATACCGCGACAAGCCGTCATTGCTGACAACAAGTCGCTCTCAGCTATTGTCGGTTTGTTGTCCGTCTGTTGACGAATAATATAACAAACCGACCACTGCTGAGCGACTTGTTGTCAACAATGACGGCTTGTCGCGGTATGTATGTGTTACAGACACGGACAGCCATGAATACGCCAGGCTCTTTCTTTCAAATGTGGACGAACATGGTCAATATTGCGCCAGCTTACCCTCGGACTTGTCTATGGTTTTTGGTGCGGTCTGTGCAAATTCTTTTCTCGCGACTTTTGGCTCCACGCGCTGAACCGTGGGTAAGGAATTTGCATTGCGCGCTACCGTAGGCGAGCGTTCGGGCGTGGCAGACTTTTATGCTTCGCACACTTTCCTGGGACCTTTGCGAATAGAGCGTACAGTTCATGGTCCTTTCGTGTAGTAAGAGCCGCAAAATGCGCTTTGATTTCTGTGCGTATCTTCGGTCGAAGTGGACTAGAAGGATGGCGTCAAGATAATGTATAGGGTACTGTGGGGTAAACCCGGCTACCTATGCTGTGTCGGCAAATGATGCACCAAATAGCTCATTCGAAAAAGCTAGGAGAGTTCAAGGAATCGATTGACGTGGTAGTTGTCTCAATCGGTCCATTGGATACTGAGATATTCAGCCCTGAAACTCAGGTGGCCGGATTTTCCCATGGCCGGGTTTACCCCACAGTACCCTAGTTTGTGATGTACTCGCCCGTTGTTCTTTGCGTTCCGTTGGCGTGGCGGTTCGAAGGAATTAGGGTAGCATGGGGTAAAACAGGAACGAAACAGCTGGCCAAATGCAGCTTTGTTGATGTCGATAATATCGGTTTTGCGTGCAATACAATTGTACAGGTCACGTTGATTTTTCCAGCCTTAGGTCTTAAAAATCGATCTCGAGAAGTATAATTTCCGGTTTTACCCCACGGTACCCTACTACAGGGCGCGTATTTCACAAACATATTGTGTACTGACGTCGTTCGCTACTTTGGCGGGTACGCAACGGAATGTGTGGCGCATTATGCGGCTTTAAAGCGGAAGGCAGTGAACCTGGGCTAAGGCTCTAGGATACTGAGGAAGAGGTATGTATACTATACGAGGCAAAACGTATCTAACATCCGAAGGAGCACATTCTGTGCTCTTTGTGTCATAGTTCGGTATAGCGGGTGTCCCAATCGGTTTTGCAACTATTGCACTTTCCGATAATTCAGATATTTCCCTGCCGTGTTCACTCGATTTTATTTATTTCTGTGCAAAGGAACAGCGACAACAGCAAAACGCAGCCATGCAGATTTACTATTTTACGCAAAGAAAACCTATGTATTTGGGACACCTTCCACCTTGTAGCTAACAGACTATATATGAGTGTGTGAAGTCGGACAAGCGACCAAAGTAGTTTATCAGCAGGTTTTCCCTGAATTTTTGTGCTGTCTACTGAGCTGTTTTGTGAGGGGCTAGAAAATAGCTTCAAAATGTTCGACTTTACCCCAAATTACCCTGCTTCGTACCTTCTTACTTTACGTACGTACGTACACTGCACGCATGTGTATACTGTATATGACTGTCGCGTGTTTGCTCTCTTTGTTAGCTGCGTTGGACGTTGGCAAATCGGCCAGTGCCAAACTGCAGGAGATGTGTACGGCGAAGAAAGACCCGACTTGGATGCCGCGCTTCGAGTTCGAAGACGTCAGCGGTAACTTCGACCAGCAGTCTGGCGAGGAAGAAAAACCGGCGCAGAAAAAGCCGCGCTTCAAGGCTACGTTGAAGGTTAGTTCGTTTGTTTGTAGAACTGTATTTCTGTGCGCTTTGTTAGTCTTGTGTGCATTTTGGGCGTGACCTACGCGGTCGCGGGCAAACCTGCGTCGTTTGGTTTCTATTGATTATCGATCGAGTATGGGTGATCGACTGATCAGATGAAAAATCGAAGGGCTTCGTGCCATCCATCTTGGGCTAATAAGCTTTCGAATGAGCCCTGGATCGACGCTGTACCTACAAAACTGAGCGAGCGAATAGCGTCGCACACCGACAGACAAACCGACAGGGCTCCTATAATAAGCTTTCGAATGAGCCCTGGATCGACGCTGTAACTGGGCGAGCGAATAACGTCGCACACCGACAGACAAACCGACAGGGCTCCTATAATAAGCTTTCGAATGAGCCCTGGATCGACGCTGTAGCTGCAAAACTGAGCGAGCGAATACAGTAGCGTCGCACACAGACAGACACGATTCCTATTTGTAAGTAGATTTCTTCAGATTAGCGACAAGCAATTCGTGGTGGAAGGCAAGCCGAAGAAGGCGATGAAGCACGAGCTGGCGGTGCGGGCACTCGGCGAGATGTTCGGTCTGAGCGCGGAGGAGCTGGAGAAGCTCAAGTCGCCCGACTCCATCCTCGTCCACCAGAAGAGGGGAGCGACAGGCGCGGGAGTTGGAGGAGGAGCGAAGGCGACGCTGGCGGAATTGGGCGCGAAGATGGCCGAGGGGTAAACTGTGGGGGTAACTTTGGGTAAACATTGTTGTTCATAGTTGTACATGGGGTGACACATCGTCACGCTGTTCGTTACATTCTCCCCAACCCCCTCCCTTTTTTTGCGTGACATAATGCATGAAGACCCCTATGGACGATATGCGGTATAGTCGGAGAAACGATCAAGAGTTCGCTTGACAATTTTGCCGCTCCCGTGGCAATCTGATATTCTAAAGACATTCTAAACAAGAATAGCAATCGTTTTTGAAAAAGGGTCGAAAAGCCGGTTGCTATTCTTGTTTAGAATGTTTAGAAATGTTACATTGCCACGGGAGCGGCAAAATTGTCAAGCGAACTCTTGATCGTTTCTCCGACTATACGCGATTGGGCTGGTGGATAGCTAGCGACCCCAGGTATTTAGTGAATAGGTATTTATTTACCTCGGTGCCTGTGGGGTCGTCGACCTTGTTCAATCATCTGGGAGCGGAAAAGGAGCGAGTGAAAAGAAGAATTGACAACAAATGACGTCGACGACCCCCGCAGACACCGATCCAAACTTTGACTAAATGTCGCTATCGACCAACCCAATCGCGTTACCGCATATCGTAAATAAATAATTTGTTATTATTTTTTTCCAGCCTGCCGCCGGACAAGAGTCCGGTGTCGCTGCTGCACGAGAACCTGCAGAAGCTGGGCGTGCAGAGCAAGCAGGCGCTGGACACGGAGAGCGGGAAGCCGCCGGAGCCGGGCTGCAAGTTCCGCGCCGAGATCCAGCTGAAGAGTAACTCGGAGGCGGCCCTGGCCCAGCTGGGCGAGCTGCGCCACAAGAAGTGGGAGGGCATCGGCTTCTCGAAGAAGGACGCAAAAGTGGCCGCCGCCTGCGCCGTACTCCAGGAAATGTTCAAGGTAGGGTAGCGTGGGGTAAACCTGGACACGGGGGTAAACCCGGAAACCTAGTAGGGTACTATGGAGTAAACCTGGACATGGGGTAGTCAACCCGGACACCTAAGCTTTTCTGAACTTGCCGCTTCAGCAAATGATGAACATGGTATGGTAGCTCATTTGAAAGAGGAGAGTTCAAGAAATAGATTTGCAGAATACCTGTCTCAATCGGTCCATTGGTTGCTGAGATATGCAGCCTTGTTGTAGTAACTTAGCTGGCCGGATTTTCCCATGGCCGGGTTTATCCCGCCATGCATGCACTGAGACATGCACTAGACTAAGGCTTGGCTCCGCGTGTCATGGCTCATCACGCATGCACGTAGGTACCTACGTCGAACACATTCTTTCCAATATGTGAATGAGCCATTCTTTCTCTCTCTATTCTTCAGATATCTCTCGATCCCACCTCCTACCAAACAGCGACCCCTAGCGGCGACGCGGGTGGCGAAGGCGGGATACCGAAGGAGGGCGGTGTGAAGAAGGGCGGTCGGAAGGGCGGCAAGCAGGGCGGGAAGGGCGTGATCGATCTGGAGAAGCTGCAGCGTCCGGCCGTGGAGACCAAGAGTCCGATGCAGCTGCTGAACGAGCTCTGGATCATACAGAACGGGAAGGAGGCGCCGAAAGTCACCTACGAGGCGGTGGAGGAAGAGAGCGGCAAGCCGGAAGGGGTAAGTAAATACCTAAAAGTGGACGGGTAATGTCGGGTAAAAGTGGACGGGCCGTATGGTAAATGGTAGTGGTAAGAATTACCATTGTAATATGGTAATAAAAATTACCTTGGTAATAATTACCATGGTAATAGTGGTAATTACCATTTAATGGTGTAACACTGGTATATAATAATGGTGTAACACTGACCTTTGTGGGGTCATACTGCTGGAACCACTTGAAGTTGGCGGCTAAAATTTTACATGGAAGGTTGTCCTATCTGGTAGTACTGACCTCCAAAATTTGAGCGAAATCGGAGATGGTCATAGACAACACCTTTCCTGTTTTGGTGTGGAATTGCCCGTATGGCAGGCAGCTGCGGTACATTTGGTGCGATGATTTTTGTGTTTGCTTCAATATTGGTGTGTTTTGTTTGTTGTGTAGGCGCCGAAGAATTACCACTCCTTCACCATGAAAGTTACGTGCGGCGAAAAGACGTTCATGGGCAGAGGGAATAACAAGAAAATAGCGAGAAATCAAGCTGCGAGGTGAGCCATGGAGCATCCTTACTTTATTTTACTGGATGTGTGCGTTGGCTGGGTACTGTGGGGTAAACCCGGCCGCTCCGGCTCCTGTAAACTTGCTGCTTCGGCAGATGATGAACCAAATAGCTCATTTGAATGAGGAGAGTTTGAGGAATTGATTGATATAATATTTGTCTCAATCAGTCCACTGGTTGCTGAGATATGCAGCCCTGAAACGTTAGGTGGCCGGATTTTCCCGTGGTCGGGTTACTCCATAGTATCGTTTAACACCTACCCTGAGGAGGCGTCATTGTTGACAACACGGACCAGATTTGTTGTCCGTTTGTTGTCGGTTTATACGTATATGTGGATGTTGTTGGTTTGTTGACAAACGGACAACAAACCGACAACACTCATATAAATCTGACAACAAGCGGACAACAAGTCTGTTTCGTATTGTCAACAATGACGTTTCCTCGGGGTATGTGTTAATCCTGTTCTTTCTCTTTTCACAGCTCACTATCTTCGTACGTAAGTACCTTATACCTATTGACCAGCTTCGCGTCTTTCAGAGAGGCCCTGAAGAAACTGTTCGAGCTGGACACTCCCGACCCCTCGCTCAGCATGCCCGCAGCTGCCGGCATGATGGGTCGAATGCCCTCCTCCGCCTTCGGCGGTAGTGTGGAGAGCGGCGGCGACCCCTACGCATTCATCCCGAGTGGAAACGCGAGCAAATTCTCCAAACCGACCCTCGGGGATCTGGTGGCAAATCTGGTGAAGGAGCGATACCTGTACCTGTGCATGGAACAGGGCCTGAAACCCACGCAGTATCTGGCCGGATTTGTTCTCACCACGGGTAAGTGAAGGCAGAAATATAGGGTACTGTGGGGTAATCCCGGACACGGGGTAAACATGGACACTTAGTATATCTCAGCAACCATAAGACCGATTGAGACAAGTATTCTACCAGTCGATGCCTTGAACTCTCCTCTTTCAAATGAGCTACCATGTTCATCATTTGCTTTAACCGGCAAGTTCAGAAAAGCTTAGGTGTCCGGATTTATCCCCGTTTCCGGGTTTACCCCATAGTACCCTATACCTCCTGTTTTGGGAAGAATGGGCGACGTAGTGAAAAGAAACGAGGAGGCATTGGCCCGTATTCGTCCCTAAATTCGGGGGTTTCAAATCGAAACTTATATTTTTCTGGGGTTTACGAAACCTGAAAAATAGGGTAACTGAAGAATAGGGGATTAGAAAACCCGATATTTAGGGGCAAATTCGGGCCAATGCCTGCATCGTTTCTTTGCACTACGTCGCCCATAAAACGAAATACGGGAGTTGCATATTTTTGGTGGGGGTTCTTTGTTTTGATGTTGCTACATATCAATACTGCGTTCAATAAGAGTGTGCAGTGTACAACATGCATGCAGTACTTGCGTACGTACGTACAGTACATAGGTAGCTAGTAAGCTATTTCCAAGCTGGATTGGGTAGTCTAATAATAGGGTGGTACGCAGCGCTGGCACAATTCTGAAAATGGAAGCAAGCAAAGCTAGCAACGCAAGCAGCGAGCGAAATGAAAGACTGTTTTAGCAAACTTTGGGTATAGTAGGTACACAAATGTGTGCACTGCACTACTATCGCTGACACGTAGCATTATGTAATTATTGCTACTGTGTCACGCAGCATGTTCAGACGCTAATATTAGTTGACTCGATCCAATATGCGTGGTGTCATGGTATGCCGATAGCTTTCCAGTTTGCTGGCAACGAATTGTGGTAGGTTGTTGGGGAAATACTATTACAATACCTATTGTACGTACATGCTTATTCGAACAGTGTAGCATTTTTATCTTCCACGTACCATGTTGAGTTTGCGAGGGGTTGTGCACAATTACTGAAGCATGCAGCGCTCGTATACCAATGTGGATGTAGGGAGGATAAAAAAGTTTAGTAACCGAAAAGGGAAGCAAATCGCTTCAGCATGAGGCATACGATACAGTGTAGGAATGAACACAAGAAAGAAAGAAGGGGGTTGTTACATGCCGCGTTCAGAATAGCGACGAACGTCCGAAAAAGCATGGACAGCCACGAACTTTTTTGGGCTTACGTCCGAAGGTACGTCTCTAATCTGAACGCGGCAAGCAATCAGGTAATTTGGGCTATACCCTGCCACCGAAGCTTCAATGCATGTCTCAGCAACCAATGGACCGATTGAGACAAAATATTCTATCACTCGATTCCATGAAGCTTTTCTCTTTCAAATGAGCTATTTTGTTCATTATTTGCTAAAACAGCACAAGCACAGTCGGCTTTGCCCCATGGCCGAGTTTACCCCGCAGTACCCTACCCTAAAAGAAGCATTACACTGCCCTTCCCCCACGGTTTTATACGCATCCATTGTATCTGCCGCTTTCTCTTTTCTTCAGGCGCCACCATGCAGGACGGCTTCGTGGTGTCGTTGGCGGCGGAATCGGGTTTGCCCCATGGCCAATTTTACCCCATAGTGCCCCATAGTTTATCCCTTAGTATACCCCATACTTTACCCCATAGTTTTTCTTCTTTTTTCTCCAGGCGCGACGATGCAGGACGGCTTCGTGGTGTCGCTGGCGGCGGGGGCGGGGACGGCGGAGTCGCGCCCGGATCGCTCCGGCCTCACCCTGCTGGACCTGCAGGCGGAGGTGCTGGCGCGCCGCGGCTTCCTCCTCTTCCTCTACCAGCAGATGAACATGGTCTCCGACCCGCTCATGTGCAGCATGAGCGTGTTCGAGAAGGCGCCGGGAGAGGGGCAGACGGGGTACAGGCTGAAGGAGAATGTGAAGGTGAGTTGTGGTTATGCATGGGTGATTCGTAAGAGATATTGTGTAAAGCTTCGTGTACATCGTACTCCATTTGTACTCCATTCTTCCCTGAAACTAGAATATATGACTGAAAGTAGCCCAATCATATATTTTTGATACTGTTACTACAGGTGCACTTCTACACCTCTCTGCCTCCCTCCGGCGACGCGCAGGTGATGAGCTCGGAGGTGGCCAAGTACGCGTCGGACGAGGGCGGCATCCCCAGCACCCGCCCTGCAGCCATGGGCGGCGGCGGCGGCGCGGACTACCGCGAGGAGAAGCTGCTGCGCGCCTTCGACGGACAGAGCGGACACTGCGTGCCCACCGCCAACCTGGGGGTATGTCTGGGGTAGTGGGGGTATCGTGGGGTAAACCCGGCAATGGGGGTATGCGTCAAAGTGTGGGGTGGCGTGGCGTGCCCATCGCCAACCTGGGGGTATGTGTGTCATGGTGTAGGGTAGCGTGGGGTAAACGGGGCAATGGGGTACGTGTCAAAGTGTGGGTTATCGTGGCGTCCCCACCGCCACTATGGGGGTATATCAGTCATAGTTTGTGGTAGCGTGGGATAAACCCGGTCATGGGGGAGGGGGGGGGGGGGGGGAATTCGGCCACCTCAGTTTCAGGGCTGCGTATCCTGACAGTGGACTCGAAATGATGCCGCGTTCACATGACGGATGTTTGTACGTCCAACGTGCCAACGTACGTCCGGCATATCTAAGAGTACATGGCTCCTTTGCGGTGCCATGTACTCATAGATACGTCGGACGTACTGATTTACGGACGTATGGTGAACGCGGCATGATACATTGGACTTGCATCTGTCATGTGAACGCGGCATGATCCTTGCCCTTTCTTTTATCGGAAGGCTACCTGCAGTTTCTGCGTGATTCGCCCTCATTCCTCTCTCTTGAATGTTGCTGGATTTTTAGCGCTCCACTTGGGTTATGTAATTCGCCTCATTCCTCTCTTGAATGTAATGTTGATGGTTATTTTTAGCGGTCGACTGAGATGGGTTACATCAACGTGATGAGTACCAGCGACAAGATGCTGAAGTGGAACGTGCTGGGCGTGCAGGGGGCGCTGCTCGGTCACTTGATCCACCCCGTCTACTTGGACACCGTCGTCGTGGGCACCAGCTACCCCAAGGAGCCAGTGGCTAGGTATGTACCTACCTTGGTAACGGACGTGCGTAAAGTATGGATTCGTACGTATACATGAAGGGTTTCAGTTGCAGTAGATGGGGTGCAGGGCTTTGGTACTGATCCACATCCACCCCACTCTGCGCAGGCCGATTTGCCTCCGTCTTTGTTGCAGGGCGCTGTATCAACGCTTGGTACCGAAACTACCAACGGGCCCTGGGATACCCGAGCCGAATATCGTTGGAATTACTGGAGCGGAGAAGGTACAGTAAGAGTGGAAATATTCGGCTCATTTTCTTGCAGTTTGTGGGAACAAGTGATAGTCTGGCCAGTAGGAGTTCGCTATGGCGTTGAGCTTCCAGTACGCTTGAGTTCAAGGCGTGTTACGTTGTTTACAGAATCTCTCTCGTTTTGCGATCGCTACCTGCCACGGTCTCCTATGTAGGGTTGGTATAGCCTACATGCTTCCTTTCTTTTTTTCTCCTGTCGTGCATATCTGAAGAAAAAAGTAACGGGACGGCGACGGCGTTGTAAACAACGCATCACGCCTTGAATAACATAGCGAACTTCTACTGGCCAGATTAGTCACCATATTAAATAAGAGCCAGTGCTTGCTCGCGAGGCGACCTCTCTGAACTAACCTTGATTTTCAGTGAAACTTTTGATCGGTAGTCGACGCGAAGGTCAGCGCGAAAAGAAACAAACGAGCAAGAAAGACTACCGCGCCGACCTTCGCGTCGACTACCGATCAAAAGTTGCACTGAAAATCAAGGTTAATTCAGAGGGGTCGCCTCGGGACCAAGCACAATCTCTTATTGCATATGGTGAATACTGAATAGTTCCATTCCTTCCGAGGCAATGCTGGGAATCGAACCCCGCCTGCTTACCTACCCTCGCCTCCTACCCCTAAGCCACCCGCTCCCCCACTCCAATCTCTCTAATCGTTGCAGTTATGGGACAAGGCTCGTCCGCCCGAGCGTCCGTCCGAGGCGATGCTGTGGACGACGGCTGCGCCTGGCGTAGAGATGATCGCGTTGGCCACTGGTCGCGACCTGACGGGAAAACCCTCACGGGCCTGCAAACAGTTCCTCTTCGAGCACTTTGCGAAGTTGTGGAACGCCGTGACGCCGATCGCCAAGCCGAAACCAGTCTGGAAGTACGTGCATGTGTTATGCATTGTGCGGGATAACTGAGGGGCGGGGGGGGGGGAAGGGGTAATTTGGGGCTGGGCGCTGGGGATACCCATGCCTTTAAATTAGGAGGGGGAGAAAGGGTAAATCCTGCAAAAAAATGTACAAACACCTGGCATTAGAGCGCACTAAAAATATGTCGGGGTGGCCCGAATTACCCCACACTTGGGTACTGAGGGGTAAACCGGGCCATGGAGTAAACCCAGCTACTAAGCTCCTTTGAACTTGCTGTTTCAGCAAGTGATGAACCAAATAGCTCATTTGAAAGAGGAAAGTTCAAGGGATCGATTGATTTGAGAAACTTATGTGACCGTATTATCCCATGGCCGACGGTTTTACCCCACAGTACCTTACGTACGTACGTCATTTTATTTTGCAGGACTTACTCGCAAGCGAAGCAGACATCTTCTCGCTATCAGCAAGAGAAGCTCGCGATGGAGCGACAGATGGGCGTCGATGGAATGGGTACCTGGTTGAACAAGGCCACTCACCGCTTGGAAGAGTTCGAATTGCCCTGGAGCGACTAAGACGACGGACCCTGCTGCGAAGAATGCACCAACCAACTTTGATTACTATACTTCTTCAGTTGGTGGTCAGTGTTGCACAAGCACTTAGGATTAGCTTTTCATGATCATGGTCAATGGAATATTATTTTGTTGGTTGGTTATTTTAGGTATTGCTTCTGTTCGTCTTGTACTGACTGTGCAATGCTTGAGCTATTGCAACGTTACTAATTCAGGCTTGCATACGAGAAGATATGTATGTGTGGTGTTGTTGCTTCAGCTTTGACAGGGGTTCATGTTCTGTTATTCAAGAATTGTTATTGTAAAGATTTACGTGTAGACAAGTGAAATATTTTGCTGGTAGGATGCGTGAGTTTGTTATTCCCCTGGTTAGTAAGTACGTCGATTACTCATTTATGTTAATCCTGCTTTACTCCTTTATCTTTGTGGAGTCTTGTTCAGAAGTAAATGCTTGGTGTGAATTTGTCTCTATTATTGACTGATGGGTGAAGGCATTGGCTATATCCCAACTCAAGTTATCGCCAAAGTTGCATCAATAGCGTTTTAGTATGTTGCTTGTGTATTCATCATTACGCCCATACGTACAGTACCTACTTAGAGGTCAAAAAGCATGTGCACAGTTTAGTGCGCTTGTGCTGGTTGGTACATACGCCTGTACTGTTTGTACCTACCAAGGACTGCCGAAGCTGTCGAAATCTTATGCATTCTTGATCATATTTATGCACTGCATATCATTGCAATTGCAGAAGTCGTCAATACCCAGCGTAAGTACGTGCATATACAACAGTACATCACGTGTCCATGCGTCGAACTCTGCCCGTATACCGCCGCTCATTCCGCGATTGGCTTTCCGCTCGTCGTGACGCGGTAGGAGGCAGCAGTCTCTTAACAGGTGCTGCAGAACAGAAGGAAGATGTGAGTAAGCTTCCTCCCTCGGATCACGTGGACTCTGTGGCGAGGGAGCAGAAGGAATTGGAGAGGAGGAGTGGAGGGTCGCTGGCGCAGCGGATGCTGGACGGAGAGAGGGCGGAGCGGTTGGATCCCACGTTCGCGAGAGGGTAAAGATGAGACACAGTGGTGCGCTTCAGACGTGAACTCCGAATTCGCTCCGAATTCGGAGCCCTGCCTATGCTTCAACATGTAAATCCTCCGAGTTTGCTCCGAACTCGCTCCGTTTTTCCAAACGTACGTGTGAACTACCGAGTTTGAAACTCGGAGACGTGTGAACCACCGAGTTTAGCTCCGAACTCGGAGGCTTCTCGGAGCAAAAGTCGGAGCTAATCAGAAAAACAAAAAAACTGCGCAGAAAATTTGCGACGTGGCGCGTGAACCACCGCAAAGTGATAAAAGCTGCTCGGTGTTGCTTTCTCCCTTTGTGAACGACTGAAAAGAAGCGCGCCGTGTTTATTCGGAGCAAAATCGTTTACGTGTGAACAACCGAATTACGCTCCGAATTCGCTCCGAATTCGGAGGCTTCTCGGAGCGAACTCGCTCGGAGCACGTCTGAAGCGCACCACTGTGTGTATGTAGGGAAAAGCACCCTCCATTCTAATGAGTCGTGTCCCGCGCGGAAAAGCAAGGCACGGCGCGGCTGTGATAGGACTAAAGGAATAACGATTCTTCGCAATGGAGCGACAACAACACCGCACGCGTAAACAACGTTTTCCTTTCTCGGCGGGTGGGTGGGGGCCGAACCACGACTCTACGCGAGGATCCTAGAAAGAAGGATGTAGGCGTCTACATCTCGTTAGGACCTCCAAGTATAAAGATTTCGGGGTGTCGTACCGTCATTCTGTTGCACCCTAAAGCACCTACACGTATGCACTCGTATGCACCGTACGTATACACTGTACACTGTACAATATACCGTGTTGCATGTACTACACCTTATCCTACAGCATGAGCACCGTAGGCTTTATACTCGAGCTCTGCATCCTGAACCACGGCTAATCCTCGCTGACAGCTGCCAAACGCCACCGAATCCTGCGTCCGCCGTGCACCTCCGCTCCGTCTACTGGATCACCACCGTAGCGCCTCCGGCCAACAGTTTTCTCCAGTCTTCTTGCACGTAGAACAACAGTACGTGTTACAGCGATAGCATAATCATAAGCAGAGATGACTTTTGGCTTCCGCCGGTTCAGTAAGCACAATAGCAGCTTCCACAACAAACAAACTTCTTCTTCTGCTCTGTGAGCAACGTGTATCAACAACAGAAACAAATCAATACGAACACCGAAAACCAATAACCATTTCAACAAAACTCGCACGTACTCCTATATTCGTCATAAATTACTGTATCCTGTCTGTAACCCCTATCGTCGTCAAATCACATATTCCTTCATATCCTACACTCTACAGCGTAGGCCGCTTTGGTCGAGTGCCGACATTGGTTGCCTTCTGTGTTCTGCAGGTTTCTGAAGTCGACAACGTGCTACACGCCTCCGCATAATCTGGAAATGCACGTGAAAGAGGCGTTGAGTGACGCCGGCCTGCCTGATACGCCGGCGGAAGATTGGAGGTCGATAAATCTCAAGGACGATCCCGTACTCAAGTTCAAGGTAAACATTGTCCGGCTCGCCGCTACACACGAGCTCCGATCTCGGAGTGAATTCGGGTTGAAATGAAAGTCCGTTGTTCACCACACATCTCGGAAATACAAACTCGGCTGTTCTGTTCACACGCACTTTTGAAAAAACGGTGCGAGTTGGGTGCGAACTCGGAGATTTTTCACGTTGAAGCAGAGTCAGCGCTCCGAATTAGGAGTTCACGTGTGTAGCGCACTACTGAAGCCGGGTTTTTAGTCGGTTTTTTGATGTGCGTATATTTGACGAGCATATTTTTTTCACGTTTTACTACGAAACCATAATACTATGCAAATTTTATGATAAAATAGCCTAAAAAATTTGCATAAAATTCCATAAAATAAGCATAGTACATTGTTTTTGGTATACACGCACACAAATATACGCACATCAAAAACCGACTAAAAACCCGGCTTGATAGATGTCGATTTGTCGGATAAGTACGACATATCTATGTACTGTAATGTGCCGTAAATATACGTATATGTACGCACGAGCGTACATTGCAGATTCTAACGCTGCTGGAAGGTCGCCTTGCTCATTCGGTGCCCAATTCTCGACTGCACGAGCTGAAAACTGCGGCGGATTTGGTCGCCTTTTACTCGGAGCCGGTGAAAAACAGGACGTTCTACGCCGATCTGGCCAGAGCGACAACCGGCGCCGAGAAGCCGACGAATTTGACGGTGGAGGAGTGGCCGGTCCAGTTTTACCCCGAAACACCGCCACCGCTCACCGAGGTAAGGCTGTAGGGTAAGTTGGGGAAAGTTCGAACGTACGTACCGTTCATGGGAAGGTGTCGTTTTATGTATCAGTATTCATTCTCGATGGAGTCTCTTTTTCGTCTTTTCTTGTTTAACATTTACCGCATCTGCCGTCGTTGTTGTCAACAAGTAGCGGAACTGTTGTTAGTTTCTTAGCAAAGAATATGTGGAACTTGTCACTTGGTTGTCACCTTGTTGCGGCAACGGCAACAACAAAGTGACACTTCCCATTCCCAATATTGTTGTCGTTGTCAACTGACAACAGTTCAGCTTCTGGTTGACAAGAATGTCGGGAAGATGCGATATGTGTTAATGCGTCATTATTGTCAACAAGCCGTTCAGCTGTTGTCGGTTTTTGTCATTTCGTCAACAAACCGACGACACCCATATGACTGTTATTCTCTAATCAACAAACTGACGCCGAACCGACAACAGTTCTGCTACTAACTGATTGACAACAATGACGGACAGATGCGGTATGTGTTAAGGAGGAGCAAGCGGCCGGGGGTCTTCCGGAACTCTCACCCCATCGTCGCTACGCGCACCAGCACCAGGGCATCACGGCCTACCCGAAATTGGACTCACCCTACCGCACGGCTAGGGAGAAACGCCTGTTCCGCCAGTTCCGGGCCAAGTCGGAGTGGTACCACTATCAGGACAAGTATTTCGATCACAAAGAAACGCCGCCGGGCGCCCCCTGGGACGAAGCGGCGGCTAGGGCTGCGGATAGAAGTTTCAAGAAGAGCATGTGGTAGGCAGGGGTATAGGTAGGTATACTCTGAATAAATAGGAGTTGGCAGTGGGACTCAAGGCGTCTTGCGTTGTTTGCATGTACTTCTGCTGAATAGGAGTACACGAAGCACGGACAAAAATCCGCAATTGTTTATTTTACGCAACACGCCTTGAGTCCCACTGCCAACTCCTACTGGCCAGACTATTCACCATATGCAATAAGAGCCAGTGCTTGGTCGCGAGGTGACCCCTCTGAATTAACCTGGATTTTCAGTGCAACTTTTGATAGGTAGTCGACGCGAAGGTCGTCGCGGTCGTCTTTCTCGCTTGTTTGTTTCTTTCACCTCGCGACCAAGCACTGGCTCTTATTGCATATGGTGAATAAGTAGTAGGGAGGGGTATTCGTAGACCAAGAACTTTTGCGGCGGTACAGGGAAAATTTTTGTGCAGAATTTTTCTAAAATTTCTTCCGTGCGAAAATTTCCCCCTCCGAAAATGTACTTTGTACGTAGGCGTACCCCAGGGGTAGTGTAGTATGTACTATATTTTCATTGTAAAGCTAGGAGAGCCGTTGATTTGATGTGAGGCACCGAATGTGTTGCTATTTGGGCTGTTTACTGTTGGGGATAATTATCAAATTGATAATAGGCAGTTTATTTCTTCGTTTCCATACTATGAAAAACCAATACTGTACAGTAGCTACATACCTCGTGTTGCTATGTCAGTATGCTGTAGCTGTTTGATAATCAGTTCTTTACAATGAGTGAGTCAAGTGCAGTGTGTTAGAAATGGACCAAATTTTCTGCCCTAAAAGGCACGTCTCTTGCCTTTTCTCTAGCCTGCCGCGTTTACGGGCTGGGATGTTTCCGATAAGTGTAGCGTCAACTCAAAGTTGAACCGTCACTATCCATCCATACTTGTGTACGTACGCATTCTATCGTATGTAGGGTGCTGTGGGGTAAACCCGGCTCTCCTGTGAACTTGCTCTTTCTGCAAACCATGAATCAAATTGCTCATTTGAAAGAGGAGAGTGCGAGGAATCGATTGATATATTATTAGCCTCAATCGGTTCATTGGTTGCTGTAGTTGTAGCCCTGAAACTTAGGTGTCCGCTTTTTCCCATGGCCGGGTTTACCCCATAGAATCCTACATGCTAAATACGGTCTGCGGTCTAACGGAGCGAGGAAGTGGTCGATTATTCCCCTTCACATTCAGTAGCGACTTCATTACGGATCCTGCCTTAAAATTGCCTTGCCTAGCTGTACGTACGTATTTAGTACATGTACGCGACGTCAAGTACTGACGCAGACTTGCCGCAGTTGTTATCTTTCATGGTATCTTTTTCGTACGTACGTGCTCTCGCCGCGCCCTGCTTAAAATCTACCCGCTCCATTCAGTTCCTCCGCTTTTCCCTTCGGAAAGCAAGCGAAGAAGACGGAAGCACCAGTTCAAGAAACAAGCCTTCAGCGTTATTGCTTATTCGTCCCCTCATGCAGTACGTACGGTTGCAGTATGTACGATTTTACTGTACATGCATGCGCCTTTCATCTCACACAGGAAACTAGGAAAGACCTTAGGTAGCAATAGGATCCCGGTATCTGGCTGGCAGTGGCATGCCATATTGCTTTTCCACTGTATTGTTCTTATTCGCACCACGTACAGTACAGTTGTCTCGTATTGTTATACGTGCCGTACGTACGTACGAATACTACTGTGGCTTGCGCTTTTACCTACCTACGTACATACGGTACGTTTTGGTTCATGCGTCCATGCCCGTCTTTCTTCCCTCGTTTGGGTGCATGGAAGAAGCTTGGCTGCTATAGTAGGCTCTGGGCAATGTTAGCTGGCTAGAAATACGTAGAGGCTAAGAAACGTCAATACTGAGTTGTATATGTAGAGTCGGAGCAGCTTTCGTGTGCATTCGATATATCCGCCCATTCTTCTTGCAAGCACCTCGCTCGCCCCAGAGAAACGTTTTCCTCAAAATGTGGCGCTGCCACTGTGTGCTAGTTCGCTTTCGTACTATGCTAGTTGTAGAATATCTTTGTACTGTACTAGCATGACTGCTGCTGATAACATTTCTTGTCAAAGTAAGATGTTCTGTACTCGGTTGTATCTTCTTGGTTCAACTCCATGTACATACGTAGGGGCAAATATTAATACCCTATTTAGTCGTACGTTTTCTGTCGCTTTATCTGTTATTCTGTTGAAAAACAAAAAGATATTTAGGTAAAATAAAATATCATGTACTGTACTGCGCTCAACTGTGTGCTTGAGGCGTTATGTGGTAACCCACTTACCAAAGTCTATGTTTTGTGGTGGTAGGTACTGTAAAAAGCTGTTTGTGCCACACATATATTTATGCGGGCATGGGACAATCTACTAGGCTTTTCCTTCTACTAGTATTCAATTCAGGGGTGTGTTTGTCTCGCCTAATTAACCGTTGCGTGTGCGCATTCGATCATCGCTGCCAGGAAGTGTCTTTTCATTCCCTGAGAAAAATAATTATCTGCCGTCGTTTCAATCTGCTTCGAGCGTTGTCGTTGCATAAATTTTTTCGTTGCATCATAGCAGATTATAGACAGACACTACTGCCCTTTTCTCGTAATATGACCTACAGTAGTACATACATGTATGTACGTATGTATGTATGTACATACACACAGTAGTTGAGTAGGTAGATTTACATCTAGACAAGACAGTGCGAAAGTTGAGCCAAGGAATTTATTCGCTCAATTTATTATTTTTATTGCAGCAGCCAACGGCAATAAGACTGTCTCCTGTACAAACAAACGCGAGCAATACGTGATCTTGCCTGAGGTTTGAAGTTTGAACAGGATACATAGGAAGTACCAGTAGTGTTGAAGCATGGCGAAACTGTTGGACATTGATGGCACCGGAGTTGGGTACCAGCAAGACGAATATGGTGGGCAGCACCCGAGCGAGCCACTGCCCAGTGATGGTCAACAGTATGGCAACATTGACGAAGGACAGTTTCAGGTACTGTACATTCTGTGTATAGCGTCCGTACGTATGCATACTTTATGTACGTCCGTAGTACCTTACTGTACTGTATGTACATTTGGGTACCACCACTCGGGTCGACCAAGACTCTGGAGGTACAAATTCCGGGTCGAACCTGCATTAACCCCCTTCGTAATCTCAGGCGTCCGCCTGTCCGTAGCCACCCGGCAAACCACCGGTCTGTAGACGGGGCAAACCCCGTCCGTTGACGGGGTGGTGGACGCCTGGGATTACAAAGGGGGTTAATTTGCCTATATAGTCCATTCATATATGCTATAGTATAGGTCCATTCACATGATCGGAGATATGTGCTAGGCATACTGTACCTGTTACACTTACGTACATCCGGGCTTGACACTTCAACGGCATGGACGCGCACGCCGCGCGCATTCCTTCCAATGTGAATGAGCCAAACCTAAATCTTGCCCTATTATGTGTTTTAGGAGAAACCCGGCAAAAAGGCGCCGATCCAAATCGCCGGCTACTCCTTCGATTTCGACCTGGTGGTCAGCAAAGGCTTCTACTTCTTCTTTTTCTCTGCCTTCGGCTCCCTCTTCCCCCTCATCGCCGTCTACTTTAAGCAGCTCGGTCTCAACGCCGTACAGGCCGGGTTTCTCATCGGCATCCGGCCGTTCATCGAGTTCGCCAGCGCCCCCTTCTGGGGCATGTTCGCCGAGTACTTCAAGAAGGGCAAGATCCTGCTGATCGTCAGTTTGCTCGCGTGGATCGTGTTCACGGTCGCGCTAGGTTTCGTCCACCCCGGCACGCCCTTCTGTCTGATCCCAGCAAAGATGAACGAGTCCGCCTACCTGGTGAAAGCCGGCAATCTGGAGCCCGACCAGGGCCCCAGCATGAAACTGTTCCAGGGCGAGCCGGGCATCGCGCCCTACTACATCGACAGTGGAGTGGTGAGCAACTACGACCCCGGGACCATGGGCACCCTTGTTCGCTCCCCTCACTCCTACCGGGTGTACCGAAAGTCGGCGGTGGAAGAGGTGTTCCTGCTGCTGCTGCTTCTGATCATTCTAGGCGAGTTCTTCTCAGCTCCAGCCATCGCGTTGGCAGATGCTTGCACCCTGAACATTCTAGATGATCATGCAGAGCAGTATGGTCGTCAGCGGATGTTTGGCTCAGTCGGGTGGGGTCTGGCCATGTTCTTCGTGGGTATAGCCCTGGATAACGCCAAGGCCTTTCCAGATCACCCCTGCAGCCGTCTCAGTCTCCAGGAGAAGAACTACACGCTGTGTTTTGCGGTGTTCTCAATTCTGATGACCTGCGCCATTTTTACATCCATTCTCTTGCGTTTTCCTTCTGAGGAACAGCACGCGGAGAGGCCCGACATGGTTCCCCAGAAGATCATGGACTCCCAGGCGCAGCAGTTGGATCACGAAAAGGCGGACTCCATCCGCTCCAGGGCTTTGGAAGCAGTGGACACTGGAGGACCCAAGTGGCTAGAAACATTGAAGGTAAGGATGAGAGGGTAAATGGGGACAATTCTTGGTAGTCTGGTTATGATCATGGTGAAAAGTAATTTTCTACCTGACTGCAGACTTTCGCCACTCCTACTGCATAATTTTACCCTGGGCAATATTACCTAAAGGTAAATTCTGTTACGTACTGCGTACGTATGGCAATAGCGTCCGAGGCCAGTAGTAGTGTACGTAAACCAGTTCTAGGTATGTAAGGCGAGTTTAGCCAAAAGTCCCCGGACCGGTCCCTGGTGGGGTTTCCTAAGTCCGCAGCTGTGTCCGAGGGTAACGGGTTCGATTCCCGTTCGGTCCTATTTCTCTCCCCCTTTTCGGGGCCCGGCTATCGTCATACGGAACGCGGCACGTCACAATTCAAATTACCCAAATAATTACCCAAATTACCCTACCTGACTACTACAGACCTTCGCCACTCCACACTACATCGCGTTCCTGTTCGTGGCGTGGTGGATGGGCGTGGGGATCGGCCTGATCTTCGCCTTCCTCTTCTGGCACCTGCAGGACATCGGCGGCTCCCCCACCCTCTTCGGCATGGCCTCGGTGCTCAACCACGTGTCCGAGGTGCTGGCCTACTTCTTCTCCTTCCGACTCATCAACACCATCGGCCACATGAAGATGCTCTACCTGGGCCTCGCCGCCAACATCGCCCGCTTCCTTTACGTCAGCTACATTCCCGACCCCTGGTGGGTCCTGCCCTTCGAGTTTGTCCAAGGTACTAAGGTGTAGTGATGCAGTATAAGGCGATTGTGGGCTTAGCTTAAACTTTTTCACTTGGGCTTAGCAATCGGCATGGGCTTAGGCTTTGAGGCCCTATGGACATAGGCTGAGGCTTAGGCTTACATAGGCTTAGGCTTATGCTTAGCAATGGACGTAGCTATCGACCAACCCAATCGCAACAAAGCAACTGGTCTACAACGTAAGCTTTCACGGGAGAGTGAACCGGTGAGCTTGATGTTTCAAAACTGCACGGTGGTATTTATGCTGCAGGGATTACGCACGCGGGCGTGTGGGCGGCGGCCACGTCCTATATCACGCTGGCGGCGCCGCCTAGCCAGAAGAACTCTGCTCAGGCCCTACTACAGGGCATTCACCACGGACTGGGCAAGGGATGCGGTGCTATCATTAGCGGCATTATCATCACCAATTACGGTACGTACATTTACAGAAGGATCAAAGGCTGGATTCTATATGGCTAAAGCCGCCAAAAGCAGCAAGTTCACTATGCTAGGCTTTTCCGTGCTTTCAATATTAGGCCCTGGTCCGGTCCGGCGTAACCAATTCTATTTTTACGCCGAACCAGGGCCTTGTACTGAAGGCGCAGAAGTACACAGACAGATACCTAGGCTTCAACCAAGCACTATAGTAGCACTACAGCACTATAGTACAATACACGGACGTGTAGGTACGTGGTCGGTATCGTAGGTATACGTATCGGTATAGGTACATTACAGACGTACCTTACATACGTACTACATGTACTGTATAGTTACCTATGTACATTCGTACGTATTTTACAGGAACACCGGTGATGTTTCGCTTGTACAGCTTAGTGTGCGTGATAATTCTGCTGGCGTTCTATCTGATCAATCGATTCCTGGGCAAGGGAGAGGGCTTGCGCTTCATCCCCGGCGAAACCTACGGAGAAGAGGGCAGAAACGTGATCGGTAAGTTGTAATCCGCGCGCGTTTCGTTTTATTCTCCACTACAAAGTAGGTAGGTACGCACGTATGAATACGAGGATAAAAGGACTTGTTGCGTTCCGTATCATGTCATGGCCCATTCACATCGGAGACGTGCGCTGGGCGCACGCCGGGCGTACGCTTTCAGCTTGTCCATGGCTAGGCGCAATACAAAAGTGTGTGGGGTAAACCCTAACATGGGGGTAAACCCGGGCACCTAGTATTTCTCAGCAACCATACGACCGATTGAGACAAGTATTCTACCAATCGATTCCTTGAACTCTCCTCATTCAAATGAGCACCGTGCTCACCATTTGCTGAAGCGGCAAGTTCAGAAAAGCTTAGGTGTCCGGGTTTACCCCGTGTCCGGGTTTACACCATGCCAATAGTTCCCTTTGCAAATGCTGATCGTCACCGTTTTCTGCGTACTTTTTTTTAGCACCCCACGGTATTCCTATGAACGTACCGGGCGATGAGAAACTTACGGATAAATTCAATCCTCAATACGGAACGGTGGAGGTGCCGGAACCAGCGCCGGATCCCACGCAAGAAGCTTATGATCGATACATTACACAGCAGCGATAAAAACAACCACATGCCATGTCATGCCGCGTTCACCAGACGTCCGTAAATCCGTCCGTCCGTCCGTTCTTCAACCCGAATACGGTTTACGTGGGGCTGGGTTGACTACTTGTACGGACGGACACGTAATACGGGTTGGCGAACGGACGGACGGACGGATTTACGGACGCCTGGTGAACGCGGCATCTTACGCTAGGTGGATATAATACTGAATTGGCTATGACATACACATAACGGATCTGAAGTGAGTGAGTTGCCATAAGTTTTGATGCAATCTCAGATGAAGCTTTACACAGAGATCTAGCACTTATATTGATTGATTGGTTGTAAGCTAGAATTTAAGGTTGTACTGTATGTTGTATGCACCGTTAGTTAGTGTAGTGTAGGACGAGTCATCGTTTCACATCATCAGTGCATTTAGTACTAGGGTATCAAAATTCTATAATTTATTGTGCTTTAGGCGGGAAGAATGGATGTCGTGGTAATGAAAACGTAGGTAAAATCCGATCCCTGGCTGACATTATACTGGCTATTCCCAATTTTTTCTTCAGGTTTACATTGCATTTGGGCCCATGTATGTACATGTGATGTACTTGCGTCATTTTGTTTTATCTCCCTATCTACGTACATATGTACCGAGTTAGAACAAGTAGAACAGAAATTGAGAGTAAGAAAAGTAGAATATGTGATAATTTTTCCTTTGTTCATCGCCATCGGTCATTGCCCTGTTATTCAAAAATAAACAGTATCAAACAAAGTACATACCTACATACTGTACTACATTACATGTACAATACGTATAAGTACGTAAGTGCGATCAGTATAGAAACTGCGATGAAAATACAGATAGTGCTTTGCAACTCAGATCAAAAGCTGTCTTCCATGAGTTGTGCATCTTCGGCGCTTCTTGATGCTTGTCTGACAACCCGATGACCCGAATCAGTTTGACGATGATGCAGTAGCATTTTTACCCACCGCAGACGGGTGCCATCATTTGATACATGAGCCAGCCACAGCACGAGAACACCGAATAAAACGGTGATGATCACAAATGTATGCAGAGCTAGCGAAATATCCTGGGCCACATGGCAAAACCAGATTGCTTCGTTTCTCAGGGCTTCGGTTTCAGGAGAAGAAAACAAAGCTGCACTTCCACTTGTGCGGTTGTAATTTGTGGATGAAGCTGCCAGATGTAGCTGAAGCTGACTGCATGTGCACCTAGTCAAGTTGCCATCTTGTGCGATGGTGTGCAGCAACATGACCACAGCGATACCTGTACAGTTAGAAATGGACTTAGGCCTAGGCTTCGCAATGGACATAGGCTTAGGCCTAGCAATGGACATAGGCTGAGGCTTAGCAATGGACATAGGCTTAGGCTGAGGCTTAGGCTTAGGCTGAGGCTTAGGCTTAGCAATAAACATAGGCTTAGGCTTAGGCTTAGCAATGGATATAGGATTAGGCTTAACAATGGACATAGGCTTAGGCTTAGCAATGGACATAGGCTTAGGCTTAGCAATGGACATACGTAGGCTTAGGCGAAAGTAATAAGCGAGAACGAACCCGTGGACGCTTGTTGTCTTTCATTTGTTTCTCGACCATCTATTGAAGCGAATAGATTCATCCATTTTGGCATCAGATAGTGTGTCAGTAGCGCAAATGCAACGGCAAGCACGAATGTTTGAGCACAGATAACTCCCAAGACGACTGAAGAATGACGATGGCTGAAACAGCTTCGAAATGAGTCCAAGAATACCAACTCGTAGAGCTCAGTTCCCAGCTTTAGGCAGAGCAGTTTGGTCAGTGGAGAGTTGGCAATGTTACGCGCTATCGTCAAAAGCTGGTTCATATGGGAGAGCTGAATAGAATGCAGCATATTTTGCACATATAAGGCAACTCAGCACACGGCTGGTGTGAACTGTGAAGTGTCAAGTGTGTAGCTACCCAGTGTATTGTAATGTTATAACTTGCTAACAGTATTGTGTGTGGCGTGATAAGCTTTTACTTTCAGGAAGCCCAATGTTCAAACGTTGACACGTCTCGGCGTTGCTTACCATTCAGTCAAGATAAGAAGATAATGCCTGCGTAGTGCGTTGCGTATTAGTATGTACACACAAAAACGACACAAACACTACAACGAGTATTTATGACGATCGCTGGTTGATCGCTGGTTGTTCGCTGGTTGATCGCTGGCTGATCGCGATCAACCTGCGATCATACATTTTCGGAGTATAGGTTACTGTTCATTGCACTGGTCAGGGCAGGGTGTCAAGACTCAAGAGCCAAAAATATGTACGTATACGTACATACGTTCGTAGGGTACGTGCCGTATGTTACGTACATTTGCGCTAGCACTCTTTATCTTTAGAACTTTACTTTATGTACGTACGAACATAAGTTGCCCATTGTACGATGCCTATGGCATAGCATACGCACAGTACAAGCAAATGAGTCATTCTATTTATCCAGCGGCGCCACTGTGCGTGCCCTGTGCCAGGATCTCACCGATTACTTCCCACCCGAGCATTATTCAGGTGAGTACCTACTGTACCTACTCATCAGCGAATTACTTATGTGTGCAGTGTGCTATGCATGCATTTACATGCACATTCCGTACACGTACGTAGATTTCAAATCATCTGTTGCTGTTGCTGGCATCCATGAAAGTGTATGTACGAACGTATAAAGCAGAAAAGTTGGGAAACCTGATTCAGATTTAGCTTTACCCGTACCTGCCTACCGTATCCAACCGGAACAACATGCCCAGTGTATACATACAGTAACTATTTACGTACAACACGCATAAGTATGCGTAAGTACGTGTTCAGGATATTTTGATTGCCCCACTGGATTATTACGCATGCAGCATGCACATAAAACATATGATCGCGAAACTTCGCTAGAAATCCCCCATTCAATAATTGGAATACCTAGTAGCTCTCGATCCACGTTTAGGGTACAGTACTGTACATGCATGCATGTATGCATGCGCTACTATGTACCGGTATGTAAATTCACTGCGGTACGGGCTAGCCATACGTTCTGCATGCGATTTGAGCTGGTGATTCGCTGTAAAAATCAAAAATATTCCGGTCTAATGAATCGTCACCGACCAACAAGCAGCGTCCAAAATAATGAACTGAATAGAGAAGTTTAGATTATAGTGCTGCCAGCGTTGTTGTCAGTTGTGCCACCTATGCACCTTCACCTACTAACATACTGACTCTGCTACATGTACGTGTGAAGCCTCGCAAAAGCGACAAAACTGCTCGCTGCTCTGCTGTCATAACCCTTTAGGAGGGAAAATTTTGGGTTGTAGGATTTTGAAAAAAAGTTAGATCGTCCTACAACGTGTATCCTCAAACTCGTATTTCGTTTTCGAACAAAATAAATGTAGGATCTTTGACTTGTGAAGCAAAAAGTTCTGACTTGTTTCGAAACGCAGCATACAATTTGCCAAGAAAAAATTTTATAAGATTTTTTTCAAAATTTATAAGATTTTACGAAATCTTACAAAAAATTATCGATCATTATAGATATCCTACATTTTGGATCTTCACATCTTACAAAAATTAAAGGATTTCTTACGAAAAATGGCATTTCGAGAGATATTTATGCTTATTCATAGGATAAACTATTTGGACGTTTTATCCTGAAAAAAGCCATCTTACAAATTGGGGATTTCAGATTTTTTTGCGTATCTGACAACTTGGCGAAAAAGTTGGATAATTCGGGGGACCTGGCTTTTTGTAAGATAACAGTAAGGATATTTTTTTGAAGTAATAATGTAAGATAATGTAAAATATCTTGCGATTCGCCATGGTGGCAAATTCAAACTTGTTCACATATTACCTGTACTAACTAAACTCGTTCAACAGGTATGTACGTACGAAACGTACTATGTATGTATGTGTAGGTACTGAACTCGAACTAAACTCGTTCAACATGTATGTAACCGGAAGCATGATCAAAACCGGAAAGCTAACAGAACCAGGCAAATTTGACAAGTGGCTTACATACGAACATATGGAATGTTACCTACATATGTATAAAGGCCAATTACATATGTAAATACAACCTACATACATATGTATCAACAAAGGCACAGGCAAAGGTTCATACGTACAACCTACATACGTATCAACAAAGGCAAATTTACATATCAAGGCAATTGCAAACACGTGCCACCTGTCTCCAATGAACATCTCAGTTGCACCCGAACTTGAACTACTTACCGCGCGCATATTCAAAGCATACTTACGTATAAACAGACCAAATTCAACAGTAACAGATCAAATTTTAACTTTGAAATGGCTGCATTAGTTGTTCAACAAGTCCATGAGATGAAATGAATAAACCTGACAAAACTGGCAGCCTTCAAGCTCATGACACAGACACACTGTAATACCCACTAAAAACATAGGGCACCAAAAATGCGCAACCAGGACCAGGAATACCCAAAATGCTAACTTTACCAAAAACTACCAGTTCAAAGTAAACTACCAGTATGACTAAATACCCTTCACAACAAAGGCACCATTTTGAAAGATACAGTATATACCCCAAAAGTAGGATATCCTCAAACGAGGCTTCTCACACAGTACATACCGGGTTCGAACCCCCGGTAAGATTTGACAAAAGGATTGTTCAGGTAGCGTACTGTGGGGTAACCCGGCCATGGGAAAATCCGGCCACCTAAGTTTCAGGGCTGCATATCTCAGCTACCAATGGACCATTTGAGACAAATATTATATCAATCGATTCCTTGAAATCTCCTCTTTCAAAACAGCTGTTAGGTTCATCACTTGCTGCAGCAGCAAGTTCAAATGGGCTTAGGTGGCCGGGTATACCCTATGTCCGGGTTTACCCCACAGTACCCTATGTTTTGCATTATGTATACCTTCGAGAAAACCATCCAAAAAGTAGGATATCCTCAAACGAGGCTACTCACACAGTACATACTGGGTTCGAGATTTAGCAAAAATATTGTTCTGGTAGGGTACTAGGGGTAAACCCGGCCATGGGAAAATCCGGCCACCTAAGTTTTAGGGCAGGCTGCATAATATCTCAGCATGCAATGGATTAACTGATACAAAAATATTATATCAATCGATTCCTTGAACTCTCCTCTTTCAAAACAGCTATTTGGTTCATCGTTTGCTGCAGCAGCAAGTTTAAATGGGCTTAGGTGGCCGGGTATGCCCTATGGCCGGGTTTAGCGCACAGTACCCTATGTTTTGCATTATGTATACTTTCGAGAAAACCATCCAAAAAGTAGGATATCCTCAAACAAAGCTACCCACACAGTACGTACTGGGTTCGAGATTTAACAAAAATATTGTTCTGGTAGGGTACTAGGGGTGAACCCGGCCATGGGAAAATCCGGCCACCTAAGTTTCAGGGCAGGCTGCATATCTCAGCAACCAATGGATCGACTGAGACAAATATTATACCAATCGATTCCTTGAACTCTCCTCTTTCAAAACAGCTATTTGATTCATCATTTGCTGCAGCAGCAAGTTCAAATGGGCTTAGGTGGCCGGGTATGCCCTATGGCTGGGTTTACCCACAGTACCCTATGTTTTGCATTATGTATACCTTCGAGAACACCAACCAGAAAGTAAGATATCCTCAAATGAGGCTACTCACACAGTACGTACTGGGTTCGAGATTTAACAAAAATATTGTTCTGGTAGGGTACTAGGGGTAAACCCGGCCATGGGAAAATCCGGCCACCTAAGTTTCAGGGCAGGCTGCATAATATCTCAGCATCCAATGGATTGACTGATACAAATATTATATCAATCGATTCCTTGTCAAACTCTCCTCTTTCAAAACAGCTATTTGGTTCATCATTTGCTGCAGCAGCAAGTTCAAATGAGCTTAGGTGGCCAGGTATACCCTATGGCCCGGTTTACCCCACAGTACCCTAGGTGTTGCAATTATGTATACCTTCGAGAAAACCATCCAAAAAGTAGGATATCCTCAAACGAGGCTGCTCACACAGTACGTACCAGGTTCGAATCCCTGACAGATTTGTCAAAATTATTGCTCAGGTAGGGTACTGTAGGGTAAACCCGGCCATGGGAAAATCCGGCCACCTAAGTTTCAGGGCTGCATATCTCAGCAACCAATGGAGCGATTGAGACAAATATTACATCAATCAATTCCTTGAATCAATCGATTACACCAATGACCCAATCGATTAGCCAGCCAACGTGAACATGTGATTGGCATCCCGAAGCGAATGAAGGAAGACAATGGCATGTATGTATATGCATTGCATCTTCGTCTTCGTTTTTACCACATACATATGTACAATAGTCTTCTTTCGTTCGCTTTGAGATGCCGATCACGTGATCACATCAACCGGCTAATCTAAATTATCAGACAAAAGTGGATAAACCATGTAGATAACCTAACAAAAACCTGCTCAGCACATGTTTGGAGGTGACCATTGGCAGTTAGGTGCAGCTTTAAGCTGCCTTGTTGATTGGATGGAATTGGAAATGGATTTGGATGGAATTGGATGGAATAGGGGTGGTTAACCAGCTTCATTATGCCCTCGCCCACTCAGCCCTTGGGCTACCCGGAATTGAAAAAAGCGTCAGCGGAAACAGGGAAAAATTATTCACTCGACTGACGTTTCAGGCGGCCCACGAGCGGGCCGCGGGCTGAGCAGGGCTGAGCAGGCTAGAGAAAGGCGAGTTATGGAGCTGATTAAGCCAGTCTGTCAAGCCATGCCCTGTGTTTGCCTTGCCATTCACTTTTGCACATTTGGGTAACGTCCATCTCCCTGCCACGTAAGCTGGACTGTTGAAGGATATCTAAAACACAATAAAATATCTGAAATTTCATTTTCAAAATCCTTGATAATTTCTAATATCTTTAAAATAGACGGACTTTTTGAAGGAACTCCTGCCACATGTAAATATCCTCAACATTTTGAAAGTTTTTAAAAAGTCAGATTTCAAAATTAAGGATTATTCGAAAATCATTCAACTCGCCAAAAATCCTTCAAAAAAATATCCTCACAGAATCCACTTTTTTGAACCAGAAAGCTATTTGCCAAGTCAGATATTTTTTGTAGGATATTTGACTTTTTCAGCCCAAAAATGAACCGAAAAATTGTAGGTTTTTTTCAAACATCCTACGCCTATTTGTAGGATCACATATGTGTGACATTTCCCTCCTAAAGGGTTCACACAAAACAACACCAGAAGCCACAAAACAAACTAGAAATTTTCTAACATGTCGGAGCAGAGCCGGAGTCCTACGTATGTATTCAAAGTGTTTAGAATAATTGTTGGTCAACTTCGACAAAAAATTCAGTTTTTCAAGTGCAGTCAGCACAAAAGTGAAAAATATGAGACCATGGATCCGGTACCGGAACCGGCGGAATCACCTTCATTATATCGGAGCCGGAGCCAAATCCAAAAATATGCCGGGATTTACCGGAGCCGGGGCCTCTGTTACATATCTATTTATTTCTTTGCCGCATCCCCCTTTACGGTGAGAGTTTTCGGCCAGGGAGGCCACGGCGAGGCGCGATTCTGCCCCGACCTGCGGCCCTACGGTCAAACTCCGCCTTGGGCGCTTTACGGGGATCCGTGCAGGAGTAGAAGAGACGGCTGTTCCAATCGCCAGTACTCCAACGCCATTCAGTACCGAATCTGCTGTTGCAGTCGGGATTTCTGTAACTCTGCGCCCTCTGCGCTCGGCGGCAACAGGTGGATTGGAGTTGCGTTGGGAGTGGCTGCTGTTATCAGTGGATTTGGATGGATGAGGCAATATTGATTGATAGTGCATGGTGTGTGAGATGAGAATTCTTTGATGTGTGAGGTGCCGCGCGTAGACCGGAAGAATAAACGTCCTCACCGGAAATACATACAGTAAGTATACCATTTTATGTACCTTACTACATGCTATGACAACGATATTTTTATTATTATTATGGCATGGTATATATAGCCATGTTTAATTCGAAAAATGCAGTAGTACCAAATAAGAACGCGACACCGCACACAGTCACACCAGCTGTCAAAAAAAAGAGTTGCATGGCTTTCTTGATCGATGTCATCATTCTACCCAGAGCCGACTTTCTTTTTTCCTTCCGTCCTGCTGCCGCTGAGGTATCTGGATACTGACTTTCCTGTGTATTGAGTATTCATCTACTGTACATCTACTGTACTGTCTACTGTACATCTACTGTACACGCAGTTGGACGAAGGAGATCCAGGAACGGCAATCCCTTGGAGCCACGTACTGAACAAGAAGATGGAGAAACTGAGGAAGAAGCAGCATAGACCCCCACCCCCACCCCCTACTGCTGCCATCCAGCGTGCGGAGCTGCAAAGGGAGGAAGAAGATCACAATCGCGCTATCATTATCGAAGGACTACCAGTGCCATCCAAAAATGCGCAAGGAGTATTTCAAAGGCACGAAGACGCCACTTCGGTCACGGATATCCTGGCCTGCCTCGGCCTCCGCCACATTACACCCGAGGCAATGAAGAGACTTACAGATCTGGACAGCAACAACGACCAACTCCCAAAGTTGAAGGTCGTATTCAAGTCTGTCATACATCAGGTGGATGTTCTGGAGTGCAAGAAACAGCTGCGCCACTTTCCCCAGTACGCGAAAGTGTTCATTCGCGCTTCGATGCCCGCGTCGGAACGAGTGGCCCTGGGGAAAAAGAGGGCACAGGTGCGCGCCCTTATGCAGCGGACACTCGGAGAGAACTGGAGAGACGCGGTCGAGACGAGTGCTGTCAAATTTGGTTTACGCGACGGCAAAATCTACCGCTTCACTCGTTCCCAGGATCAGCAGTACTGGAAGCGGGACAGGGATCCGCTGCCAGAGGAAACGCTACCTCCGCCGCCGCCTCCCCCAGCCCAGCCGTCATCGTCCACGCTATCAACTACGGACCCGCGTCAACATCTCGGTCGAAGGCAACGCCAGCGCCATCATCAACCGCCTCCGCCTCAGCAGTTGCCCAACTTCCAGCACCACTCGCAGATGGACTTGAATGGTCAGTCTTCCACCACCAACGAACAGGACGAACAGGATGAAGAGAGCTTCCTCGACGCTGCAAACAGCTCACCACCAAATCAACCACCAACAACGCAGAATACCAACGCCAGCAAAAAGCCGGATTTTCAAGTGTAGGAAAACATCAGCAACCTGGTAATCTTAAATGTTGCATGTTCAACGCGCGGAGTTTGAAAAATAAGACGAAATTGACAGAATTATCCATGCTATTGTCCACTGAAGAGTATGATATTATAGCAATTACTGAAACATGGGCCAATAATACCGTAACTAATGCCATGTTAGTTAGCGACCCAGGTACCTCTGCTGTGTTTCCATATAGTGTGTACCGAAGAGATAGAGCACTAGGAGAGAAAAAGGAAGGAGGGGGAGTCGCTTTTTTGACGCACAAACGACTTTCCTCAGATTCCCGCGTTCCAACTAAGGACGGCCAACTAAGCAATTCCCAACTAATGTACTAAACTACGCGTGTTTGTTAGCAGACCTACACCTGAAAAGAAAAAGAAAAAAGAAAAGCAAAATAAGAAAACGAATGATAGAGCCAGTAAAAATTTTTGAGAAAAGGAGAAAAAGAACAGTGATTTCGCAAACTCATGAGAAGGAAGTCTCATTTCGCCTTCGTACTTTACTGCTTGTCGTGCTCACTTCTGCGCAACAGAGGCGGAGGAGGATAATTCGCTACTGACATCCGCTTCTCTTTTGCTTGCGGGCGCCAAGCTTCCGCTCACCGCGGCACCGTCGAGGCCTTCGCCGGCTGAATCATCAATTCAAGCGTGAGTTCTCCACAGGAATAAACAAACCAGCGCCATCCCGACAACAGCGGCTGCCGTAAGTCAAAGGGCCTACTGCCTCTTTTTACCTCTGTACGTACTGATTGTCGTGCTCATTTCTGCCTAACGGAGGCGGAGGAGGATGATTCACTATGGACATCCGCTTCTTTTTTTGCTTGCAGGCGCCGAGCATCATGCAGCTCACCGCGGAACCATCAAGGCTTTCGCTGGCTGAATCGAGGCTGTCGACGGCTGAACCTTCATTCCTTATTTCGCTGCCATTTTTTCGGAACTGCGCATCATTGCACCACACACCGCAGTCATTGGAGTGAAAGTTCCTGAAAAACGCGCTATGTATGTGCTGCTATCTGTGGATCAACGTTCAAATCGGCAGCGGTTTTCATGCGTCGGCGGCGATGTAGGTATGCTATGCGATTGTTATTTATTTACCTGGATTGTGGGCTGTTGTATGACGGCCAAGAAAAAGCGGCCAAGCGTGCTTTGGGTCATACTAAAAGGCGGACACGGACGTGGACGCTGTAGTAAAAGGTGGACGCGGACGCGGATGCCGTACTAAAAGGCGGACGCATAAAAGGCGGACGCTGTACTAAAATGCGGACGCATAAAAAGCGGACGCCTACTTATAAAAAATCAACCTCGGATTATGGTAGACTTTTATTGCAGATATGTAGGTACAACTTTCAACTTTCTTTCACCAACACAAGTAAGAGCTGGCAAAACAGGCACATCTGGCAGCATTTTCATATATCTGGAAGGAAACACTATCACATCTGGCAGCACTGTAAACACATTTGGCAACACTGTTGTATATTTGGCATCTGAATTGGCATGGACACACATCAGATATATCAAAGTATTCATTAGCGATCGATTATGGCAGGCCTTTATGAATGCTTCGTTTACTAAACGGCGGACGCAGACGCGTTTTTCTAACAGGCGTCCGATTTTTAAGCGTCCGTCTTTTAGTACAGCGTCCGCCTTTTAGTACAACGTCCGCAGGGCAGACGTGAGCAGCTTTATGGCGACCACGTTCGCGTCCACCTTTTAGTGCAGCGTCCATGTCCGCGTCCGCCTTTTAGTATACCCGCGTTCTTTTGCTTTTCTGCACAGCCATCAGTATTAGTACTTGACGTTATGCCTGCGCACTGGAATGGCTTTGTGCGTCAGCGCAAGTATATTCCTGGCATGTTTGTTTTTTCAGGTTGCGATTCAAGTCGGATCTGGACGTGACCTACCGCGGGTTACTTCACAAGGACTTGCCCTCCAACTTTCACTCACTTACGATGTATTAACGCGCTTTCTCTTTCGAGTGCTACCAGTCAATTCCTCGTCAGTGGAATATGGACGCACCCAAAAATATGGTACGGTATGTAATTGCATATATTGGGACGCTCCCACTACTGGCGCCGAACTCACTCCGTTTTTCAGAACGAGCATATGAACAACTACTAAGTATTTCGAAGACGTGTGTGATTTATTGACGTTCGTTTCGGTTCAAAAACAAAGTCATTCCAAACTCGAAGCACGCCTGAAGCGCCCCATTGATGGATACATACATACATACATACATATGTACCTGATTGATACTAGCCGAAATTAGACAGGGTAAACTTACTCGCTGCACCGAGCTCGTCGGTTTTGCGTGTTGAAGCATAGTAAGTCAAAGCCACTGGGGCTGCTTCACTCCTCTTTAGACAGCTATGCTTCAACATGGAAGACCAACGCGGTTGCTATGTACAAGTAAATTCGCCTGTCTGATGTCTACTACTGATCGAACATTAGGCGACAGCAGACAGGAAAACTTACTCGTACCGAGCATATTGATCTTTCGTATTGAAACATAAGAACCGATGAGTACGGACCGACTAGAACTCCCACCTGCTAAGCAGTCTGACCTCGTGGGTACTTTTACTCACACCGAGCATCTTCTCGTCACTTGCACACTCGCGTTCACACGAGCTGTGACATTCTCGTACCGAGCAAGGTGCGAGAAGGTGCGAGTTGGTCGCTGCTACTGTACCGTTCAGATGAGAAGATGCTTGGTATGAGCAAAAGTACTCACACGGGTAGACTGGTTAGCAGATTCAAGTACAGTCCGACCGTATTCGTGGTTCCTCTGTTTCAGCATAATATACAGATTTGCTCGGTTCGAGTAAATTGTCTCGTGTGCTGTCGACTATTGACATACATGCTATCATCAGGTACATGCTTTCCAAGTCACATATAGCTGTGAATATTGGCTATTTCAGAGTCTGATATATCATGGGAGGAATTCAAGCGGCAAATTTGGGCCAATATTTCGATGTGCTGTGAAGTTCTGAACGCTGAGTTATCATCTGCTTCTTCCAGTGCCGCGAACTTTGATGCTGCATGTCAAGTTCAGACATGAGTGAAGGAATAATAATTCTCTCAAGTGAAGGTGTAAAAGGAAGAAGAGGTGTTGATTATGTGACTGAACAAGAGCGCTGTACAAATATGTCTTCGTACATGTACTACAGGATCCAGTCTCATCCCACGATAGAGATTAGCTGCACAAGGGACATCACGTGATCGGGTCATGCAGCGAATAAGTACGTTTTTATTACAGTACGTTATGTACCGCTTCAGGACTCGATCACATTATGTCCCTCATGCAACTACGTAATCTAAATCATGGAGTGAGAGTGGATTAGATAGTAGTGCAGGGTAATTTGGGTCACTCCATCTATCTCTAGTCATGAGTTGCAGAACGCGATTGGGTTGGTCGATAGCGACCCTTAAATTAAAATGCGATGTCTGGTAGGATTCAGTATTGCTGTATAGTACCGCGGACAGGGGGTAGAGTGACGGAATGGCGATACCGACACCGGCTGATAGAGGAGGACATGACGCATCTAACAAAAAAATTCCCAGCCAAATCCGTACACAAATGACGGAGATATTCATGCTCAAAGTCAGACAACCCCGATTTTTAAGGTTTTGACACCTTTTCGGGGGTAGTTTACCCCACAGTGGGGCTAGGGGGCTGCAATTTTTTCCACATCGACAACTACTGGGAGCCTATAGGCATGCAAAATTTGAGCGCTCTACGTGCTCTGGTTCCTGAGTTATAACGCCGGTTACAGTAACCCAGCGAAAATACCTCAAACCATTTCCAACCGTCATTTGGCGCGGAAATTTTTTCCTTTCCGTGTGCACGCTGTTTTTTTCCGTCAATTTGTAGCCCCAACTCTCCTCTTCAAAATGAGGTACCTGCCGATAAAAACGTACCTATGGGAAATTTTACCAGGACGCGCCGGAAGGTCGTCGATTTGAGTGAAAATCGCCAAATCTGGCGATTTCGAAAGCGTCCGTTTTCCGTCCAAATTTTTTTTGAATTTTTGCAATACGCCGGACTTATTCTTCACTCCAGAAATAATTCGGATGGTTTGCCGGGGTTTCCATTATTTTCACCTGATTTACCCCGTTTTACCCGGTATAACACGTGCGTACAGTGTACCGGGCGAGCCGGTTGGCCCGAAAATCGGCTCGGTTCCATTTCGCTGGCTTTGTTGGCGTACACTAGCCGTTTTTGCCGGCACGTACCTCGTTTGGTGCGAGTTCTCTGCCTCTACGATGTCCCTCTCGGCCTTTGGCGGCCCATTCTGCCCGTATCATGCATTATATACGACATTATTCGTGCTCATCTGTGCTTCTGTCGTGAATCTGGGAGTGAATTCAATAATCATGGCTGCATACTGCAGTATCTGCTCATCTGCGATGCTATTTTCTACTCAAATACTTTCCCGTTTGCCATGGCTGCTATTTGGCTCTGCTAGCTCACCATTCACCATGGCTGCTACAATTTGCCTCTGTATTCAGACTCCTGCAAAGAAGACATCTGATCCATCACGATTACAAGTTAGTACTAGTACGTACGTACGTACACGTACATATGTAGACGTATGCATATGCGTATGTTGTTTCCCCATCTGGGTTTCGATCTGGTTACAGTGCCACCGTAGTGATGCCGCGTTCACAAAACGTCTATTATTCGTACGTAAATTCATAAAGCGTATCTAGGAGTACATGGCACACCGCACACAATCATGTAC
>JASAMW010005960.1:0-12187 GCA_030247985.1 Epsilonema sp. ZAB3_2
ATCAGACCTCTCGATTTTTGGGGCTATACACCCAAAAATACGGTATGCTACTTTGATAGTAGTGGGATCTCCAAAAGGAGCTTCCGGTGCAAAAATGCGTAGAATATCCGCGATGGCGCATGCGACCAGAATCTTCACTTCTCGACTGTTATGCTGGAGGAAATAATCTTGGGTGAGATGATGTGCCAGAGGCAGATATGGCTTCGAGGCTTCCGCATCCTGTCCAAGCTCTTGCATTTCTTTGCACAGAATCTGCACACAAATTCTCACAGAATCTTCACATAAGTACATACAGTACGTGCGTACGTAACGTACAAAGCACGTTCATACGTGTGTTGAGTACAACACAACATATACTAAGTAGTACATCCACATGAGTTACAGACCGATCAACATTTGGACTCAGACCATATCAACATTTGGACGCTTATCGTCTCAAGAATACGCAATAACTAGCACGTCAGCACGTGGATGACGAACGTCCAGTCCTACACCAACATACAGTACGTACCTTGAGCCGCCGAACTAATTCATTGTTGGACAGGCCAGTGGGAATCTCCTGCACCCCTGACGGATACACGATTTGCTCATCACCCCTCGCCATGCTTCGGAATAGAGTAGAGACGCAATTTGCGGGCTGCGGCGTGTCGCGTGTGTGGTGTGTGTAGTCTAATATAGTGTAGTGCGGCGAGTGTGTGTGGTCCGCCGCCGGGTCGTCGCGTCCATCCACACCGGTCCCATCCCTCGTGGCCGCACGAGGAAGAGCAGGCTCTCGAAGCGAAAAAAAATCGCAAAGGGATTACGGTAGCCTACGTACGTGGTAAAAACGATGACCACGACGCGCGCGCTTCTTCTTTTCTTCCTTCTGCTCGCTGCGCGCTTCGTCGTCTTCGTTTTTACCACGTACGTAGGCTACCGTAATTATTTTTTCGCTTCGAGAGCCTGCTGTCCCTCGTGCGGCCACGAGGGATGGGACCGGTGTGGATGTCGCGTCGCAATCCACTCCTTTTCCTTACCCACGGACACCTTGAAAGAAATGAACACCTAAGCATCTAGAAGTCCTTGTCCTTGCCAAAAACTGTGATGGGTCCCGCAACGAATTTAATTTAATTTAAATATAGAGATTATATATTAGGCAAAGGAGGACCAACAGAATCTGCGCTACAGCCAAAGGGGGCCATAGGACGCCTCCAACTAACGTCTTTTCCATACACATACACGCATACAATGCATTATTACGGCACAAATAACACATAAGCGAACCGAAAACAAGAGAGCCTACCATTCTCATCACATAGCAACACCAGTTTCGCACTAAATATCACCACTTTGGCATTATACACCTATACAACACAAAGCACTAGAAAGATTGATATTGAAATAAACCTAACTGTATTCCAAGCTTAGCCTTGAACTTTTCTCTTTGCTGGCGGTTTTGTGCGATGGAAGAAATCAATATCGCTTGATTCTTTGCTGTGCAGTTGAACAGCTTGGAGACCATCAGTCGTCCAAAAGAGTGGCCATTATCACACAAGAGCGATGACACTGCAATATCTTCCATCTCAGAATCTTCTTCCAGCAACTGATACACAGCAGCTTCAAAGACAGGTTTCTGCTGCCCCATCTTCTTGAATGCCAAATTCAGCTACTCAGTCGCCATAACAGCAGCAAAAGCCTTCAAGCTTGGAGAGTTGTTGGGTTCTTCTGGTGGAGGCGGAAACTCAAATATTCCCTTTGACAGCAGCAGGCTGCACATTTTCTTCAGAATAAGCGTCTGATCAATGAGCAGAAACAGTGGCTGACTAGTGACAGGGTTTGAAACCATTGGGGAGTGCACGTCAACACCCAACAGCTTGAAAAACGCCCTAAACAAAAACACACATGTGCCATTTCCATATGTACACAAGCTACATATATTCCATGTGATATTGAAGTGCACTTTTTCTACAAACGTGGCACTAAAATCATTGCGCACCTGTTAACGGCATGGTTATCCATTATCATCGTCCTTACACAGAGCCAACATTCGCAAAATACTCGTCGTTGCTGTTTGAAGCTTCTCTACATTGAAGCCATTCATTGGAAACATAGCAACCATATCCTGACTCTGAAAAAATTACAAATCGTTTGGCATTCCAAAAAATGTGTAGTATACACAAACTCGCTGTAATGTGCTGTCTTGTACCTTTGTACTGTAAAGCTTCATGTATAACCCCCTTCGAATATAACCCCCCTCGTGTATAACCCCCTATTCAGTAACTAACAATTTTTATCCCCCTCTGACCAAAATTTTTAAAATGCGTAAAACGCGCAAATAAAGCAAAATAAGCATGTTGGTGATGATTTGGCACATTTTGCTTGGTCTCGAATGAACGACAAACGATTTTTATCCCCCAGGGGTCATACATGAAGCTTTACAGAAACCCCCTTTGAAAATGCGTCAGGGATCAATCGTGTTTTTAACTTGTAGTGTTTCATTCTTGTAGGTTATATTATTCTTGGTACTAAAATGTACATGCTCAGGTAAGCAAAAGAATACCTTGCGTCCTAGTGCTTCTTCTCTCTCTCTTGGAAGTGAAATGCTTTGAGCAAACCATGAAATAGGGAGTTATTTTGTAGTTCTTGCAGTAGACTTTTGATGCCAAGCTTGTCGGAGTGGGCCAGGGGCAGGAAACTTGTGATATGACATGCCTCCCCTGCTCCTCCTCAGTTTGACTGGCATATCCACTCTTGCATTGAAACACACAGCATTTCTTTGGCATTGTGAGCAACAGTTGCACCAAATCAGCTTCCTCTTCACAGTAAATGCGTTTGAACATGACAGCAGTTAACACCTACCCCGAGGAAGCCGTCATTGTTGTCAACAACTTTTACTTTTGTTGTCAGATTGTTGTCGGATTTTGTATGGTTGTTGTCGGATCCGGCAACAACAGTACAAAATGTTTGTTGTCGGATTTTGTACTGTTGTTGTCGGATCCGACAACAACCATACAAAATCCGACAACAATCTGACAACAATCCGACAACAAAAGTAAAAGTTGTTGACAACAATGACGGCTTCCTCGGGGTAGGTGTTAAACAGATAGCAACATATCCTAAGATAAAACTAGAAGAGTTTGAATTTGTTCTTTTGTTTTTCTTTTCTTTTGAATTTTTCTTTTCTTTCTTGCACGTACTCCTATAGTCTGTCCAGTAGGAGTTGGCAGTTCCACTTTTGAGTTTTGCGTTTCTCGTTTTGCGATCGCTATAACCTTTTTCACGAACTAGTGCTAACTTTTCACGAACTAACTTTTTCAGATCTAACTCTTTTACGAACTAGTGCTAACTTTTCACGAACTAAGTTTTTCTGTGCGCAGCTGAGAAGACAGTAGCGGGACGGCATGCAAGTCCAACTGCCAACTTCTACTGGACAGACTATAGAGAGTACATGAGGAGTACATGACTTTGTAGTATTTCCTAAAATCTGGAACAAACATAGCAAAATTGTATGTTCCATTTTTGTGAAAGTAATATTCGCTCAATCTACCCGGCGCCCCAAGTTGGCAAAGTTCAGCAAAATCACTAAAGTTGTCCAACCTACATAGAGAAAAAAGGACGGCCCCCTTTGGCTGTACTCGCAGATTCTGTTGGTACTCCTTTGCCTACATATACACTCTATAATTTAAATTTAAATTTTCCTGTTATAATTTTATAATAATTTGTAATCAATAATTTTATATAATTATTTTCCTGTTTTTTTAGCAACGTCGTGTGCGTGTGATATTGTGGCATGCGGTGGAATCAGTTCCAAGTTTCTTTTTTCTTGACCGGTCGGTTGTCTTTCGGCTCCTTCTCATTGGCTTTTTGTCGTTGGTTTTTCTCCTTGGTTTTTTCCCCCAGCCTACCAGCAGTCCATCAACCGCGTGTTCAATCAACAAGCATCACTACAGAATGTATCCTCGTCGTCGCCGGGCCCCCTCTCCAGGAGAAATGCATCCCCGCTTCATGGAGGAGCTAAGGCATTACCGCCGTGTCTTCTGTGCCCTCCACGAGGCGACAGGAAGTGAACTGAAGTACTATGTAAGTGTAGTGTTGAGCTGAGCCTTTGTACATCTAAATTCTGTTGGGGCAGTTATTTGACATTTTTATACATACACTAAGTAGATAATTTATTTTTCTGTCATTCATTTGTCTAATTTTCTGATTTTCAGCCGCCTAGACGACGTGATTTAGAGAGGGCGAGGGTAGAGTCCGTTTCGCGCCGGAGCCCGAAATCACGACCGACACGTATCTCGGCCCTTCCGCCACCAGTACCCAATCGGATGAAGAGGTGGCGGAAGGGCCGAGGGGCAGTCAAGAGCGGTGGGCCCCATGCTTTCTGAAAAGAATGGTGGCCCAAGCTCTTGCTGCCGTGAAGAAGAATCCTAAAGCTCCGATCCGCGGTGCCAAGCTCTGGCAGCACTACCTGGGCCCGTTTGCACAAAAGTCGCAAGTCTTGTGCAAACGGGCCCTGGACCGCCGCGGAGGAGCGGGAACTCCACTCGGCAACCCAAATCAAAGCCAAGTACGTAACTATACGCGTTCCCAGCTTAGCTTGTGTAAACAAAATTGATACACGCTACTGTGTAGTGTACGATAAAATTTCTCTCTTTCAGGATGAGCGAATTGATCGGCAATCCCAAAAAGATCCCGAAGGGCGACGACGGGGTGCAACAGATGTTGCAGGGGATCGGCCGCATCCTGAGAAATAGACGCTGACCGCACAGTACTAACTCAACTCCTCTCCACGTCTCAAGCTGTCATATGGCATGAGATTGCCACGTGAACAGGACAGGAAATGGTGTTTCCGGTGTCTTGCATGTACATGCTATTCATTCTTTTCCTATGCATAATTTCTGTATGGTCGGTTGCCTATTTGTCTGCACGCATAAACGCTTATTCTTTCCACTGCGCTTCTCTACGCCACAAATGATAGCAGAGCGTGGTAAATGCAAATGCCATGCAAGACACCGGCTCTCTACTACTGACGCATACTAGTCTGGCCAGTAGGAGTTTGGCATGGCATTTAAGGCGTGTTGCGTAATTTAGCACAGGGTCCCACCACTGATTTTTTCAGGTGCTCACAGATCAACAGTTTTTACTCACTTTACCACTGAATAATTGGCCAAAACTGAGTAAAATCCATATGGCAGATTCAATAAGCCAAAATCCAAATACAGAATTTCTTTTGGTCAACTAAGTTTACCACTTCCAAATCTATTGTTGGAAATAAAATTTTTTGGTAGCACAAGTGGTAAAGAGTCATTTTGGCACTGGCAAACCATAAAATTTGGTGGATTTGAAAGTGGTAAACTTAATGAACCAAAATACATTAGAAATTTTGATTTTGGTTTATTGAGTCTGCCATATAGATGTTACTCAGTTTTTGGCCAATTTTGCAGTGGAAAGTGAGTTTACCACTTATAAACCATAACATAGGAGTTTGTTCCAAGTTATAGTGATCGCAAAACGAGATTCTGTAAACAACGCAACACGCCTTAAATGCCATGCCAAACTCCTACTGGCCAGACTATAGTTGTCCTCTTTTCTGAAATAAAATATGTACGTGTCCACAGTCCAATTTGTCCAACGTACTGTATTTACCAGTTGCACAGCATGGCAAACATATCGCATACAGAAGTGAAACAGTTTATTGTCGGACATTGAGCTCATCACACACGGTAAATACAGGGTGTCTCACGTAGACCTACCTAACGACTCAGCCTTATAACTTTCGTATTACAGTAGATATCAAGTTGAAATTTTGTCCCCAGAAACCCAAGAATATACCATACTTTGTGGCAAAATTTGAGCCAGGTAGGTAAAGTAGGGATGAAATTACGAGCTTGCGAAGTTGCGACCACTTTTTTCAACATTTTGAAATCAGTGGTGCCACTATTGACCTCGACAGACCCTTGAAGGCTGTTATGGGTGGTAAATCGCCTTATTTTTGAATCCTTTGTGTTCTGGACTGTGATGACGTTCAGCCATTGTTGTTTCACCATATTACCTCGTTGGATAAGCTGCTTGACCATGCTGAGCAGAAGGTTCTTATCTCAAAGCCATGCTCAGTGCGGAAATTGATAAAAACGGGGTCCAAAATGTCTAAGCCTGTAATTTCGTTCGCTGTGGGCCTATTTGGTTCAAATTTTGTCTCAAAGTATGGTATATTCTTGGGTTTCTGGGGACAAAATTTCAGCTTGATATCTACTGTAATACGGAAGTTATAAGGCTGAGTCGTTGGGTAGGTCTACGTGAGACACCCTGTAATATAGGCTACAAAGTAGAAGGGTCGCAAAAATCAGACAATTTCACTCAGAGGCAGTATCACAGAGACATACGTACAGTGCCAAAACGCGAAATGCATACACAACACAAGTACAGAACAGATGCAATAGAGCAATTTCCAGACTCAAATCCCCCAAAGTACAGGACAAGTAAACGAGATGAAGCATCAAATACAAAATTATCATATTGTTATATACTGAAACAGCATAACAGTTGAACTTCGTTCACAAATTGGGGAGGCAGAGGAACGTTAGATCGTGAAAAGCCCAAGGTATGAAGTAAAGTACGTACCTAATTAATTGCCCTATTCCCACACGTATTGTCTGTGACAGAACAGAGTGCGCGGGAGGGCTACTCTACTCGTAGTAGGCCTGTTTCTTTCCTGAACAACATTAGCCAATGGATTGAGGAGTGCCCTGCCTTTACATGTGTACAGAAGCCGTGTAGCGAACGTCACCGTGATCACCAGGAAAACGCCAACGAGCCGGACGATACTAAAACAAGACATACAGTAGATACCTTGCAAATATCAGCACCTCACCTCCTCACCGAATCTTCTTACAGATGACGAAAGAACGGTTGCTCAACTGTGGTACAGACATGTTGAAGAGGCACAACCGTGGTCAACGAATATAGAGTTATACGGAACTGTGGCATAATGGGGTAAACCCAGCCACCTCAGCTCTTTTGAAATTTGTGTTTCAGCACATGATGAACAAAATTATTTCAGCTCATTTGAAAGAGGAAAGAGCGAGGAATCAATTGGTATATTATTTTTGTCTCATTTGGACCACCAGTGGCCCTTTGCAGCTTCGCAGCAGTAAAGGGGACAATCTCTATGCATCTGGCAACCCGTTTGCAAATCTGGCAACCCTTTTGCAGATCTGGCAACCCTGTTGTAGATCATGATCTGTCAACTTAGTATGGATCTGGCAACCATTTTGGGTAGTTGGCTAAAAGTTGCATATCTGGCAACCCTATCGCAGAGTTGGCAACCCTATGATGGCAGATCTGGCAACCCCTTTTCCGCATAGATCTGACACTCTTGCACAGCATCAGTCAAAAATGGTGCATGTAGCAACCCTTTTGCAGGTCTGGCAGCCCCTTTGCGCATTTAGCAATCTGGCAACCCTTTGCAGATCTGGCAACCCTTTAGCGCATCTCGCGTTTTATTCCCGTGTGCATTTTCGGGCGTGACCATTTGCTAACGCTGCTTGAAAACCTGCGTCGTTTGGTTTCTGCGGCGTTTAGTACTAAAATATCGATTATCGATCGATTATTGGTGATCGGTTGATCATATCACAAATCGAAGGCCTTCCTGGCATCCTCGAGGGCATAAGCTCTTTGAAGAGCCCTAGATGGACGCAGTAGCTGCAAAATTGAGTGAGTGTGAGCAAATCTGCGCGCTTTTAGGACTAAAATATCGATTATCGATCGATTATTGGTGATCGGCTGATCAAATCAAAAATCGAAGGGCTTCCTGGCGCCTTTGGGCTTATAAGCTTTCAATGAGCCATTAGTGAACGCTGTAGCTGAAAAGTGAGCGAGTTTTTCGCATCACAGACACACACACACACACACACACAGACAGACAGACATCAGCCCTATTTTGTTAGTAGATTGATTGCTGAGATATGAAGCCATGGACATTGATGGCCGGATTTCCCCATGGCCGGGTTTATCCCAAAATACCCTACAACTCCTATGTCGTTTGTTCACGGCTGAGAAACCCTTCGCTAGTGAGGAGCAGATTTGGAAAAGAGTGTGATGAACCACTCACATAGCAAAAGAGGCATACAGACACAGACAGACGTGCTCCCAATGGAAGCATGTATGTCTACATACCCTGATGAGGAATTGTCCGGAGGGAGGGGGGAGGCAACAGACCCAGCCGCCCAACCCAAGACCGCAGACACGAAAATCACACGGGAATAAAATGTGAGCAGCGCGCTAAGGGTTGCCAGATCTGCAAAGGGTTGCCAGATTGCTAAATGCGCAAAGGGGCTGCCAGACCTGCAAAAGGGTTGCTACATGCACCATTTTTGACTGATGCTGTGCAAGAGTGTCAGATCTATGCGGAAAGGGGTTGCCAGATCTGCCATCATAGGGTTGCCAACTCTGCGATAGGGTTGCCAGATATGCAACTTTTAGCCCAACTACCCAAAATGGTTGCCAGATCCATACTAAGTTGACAGATCATGATCTACAAACAGGTTGTCAGATCTGCAAAAGGGTTGCCAGATTTGCAAACGGGTTGCCAGCAATGCATAGAGATTGTCCCCTTTACTGCTGCGAAGCTGCAAAGGGCCACTGGTGGTCCAAATGAGACAAAAATAATATACCAAATTGATTCCTCGCTCTTTCCTCTTTCAAATGAGCTGAAATAATTTTGTTCATCATGTGCTGAAACACAAATTTCAAAAGAGCTGAGGTGGCTGGGTTTACCCCATTATGCCACAGTTCCGTATAACTCTATATTCGTTGACCACGGTTGTGCCTCTTCAACATGTCTGTACCACAGTTGAGCAACCGTTCTTTCGTCATCTGTAAGAAGATTCGGTGAGGAGGTGAGGTGCTGATATTTGCAAGGTATCTACTGTATGTCTTGTTTTAGTATCGTCCGGTCGTTGGCGTTTTCCTGGTGATCACGGTGACGTTCGCTACACGGCTTCTGTACACATGTAAAGGCAGGGCACTCCTCAATCCATTGGCTAATGTTGTTCAGGAAAGAAACAGGCCTACTACGAGTAGAGTAGCCCTCCTCGCGCACTTGTTCTGTCACAGACAATACGTGTGGGAATAGGGCAATTAATTAGGTACGTACTTTACTTCATACCTTGGGCTTTTCACGATCTAACGTTCCTCTGCCTCCCCCAATTTGTGAACGAAGTTCAACTGTTATGCTGTTTCAGTATATAACAATATGATAATTTTGTATTTGATGTTATCTCGTTTACTTGTCCTGTACTTTGGGGGATTTGAGTCTGGAAATTGCTCTATTGCATCTGTTCTGTACTTGTGTTGTGTATGCATTTCGCGTTTTGGCACTGTACGTATGTCTCTGTGATACTGCCTCTGAGTGAAATTGTCTGATTTTTGCGACCCTTCTACTTTGTAGCCTATATTACAGGGTGTCTCACGTAGACCTACCCAACGACTCAGCCTTATAACTTCCGTATTACAATAGAATCAAGCTGAAATTTTGTCCCCCAGAAACCCAAGAATATACCATACTTTGAGACAAAATTTGAACAAATAGGCCCACAGCGAACGAAATTACAGGCTTAGACCTTTTGGACCCCGTTTTTATCAATTTCCGCACTGAGCATGGCTTTGAGATAAGAACCTTCTGCTCAGCATGGTCAAGCAGCTTATCCAACGAGGAATATGGTGAAACAACAATGGCTGAACGTCATCACAGTCCAGAAACCAAAGGATTCAAAAATAAGGCGATTTACCACCCATAACAGCCTTCAAGGGTCTGTCGAGGTCAATAGTGGCACCACTGATTTCAAAATGTTGAAAAAGTGGTCGCAACTTCGCAAGCTCGTAATTTCATCCCTACTTTACCTACCTGGCTCAAATTTTGCCACAAAGTATGGTATATTCTTGGGTTTCTGGGGACAAAATTTCAACTTGATATCTACTGTAATACGAAAGTTATAAGGCTGAGTCGTTAGGTAGGTCTACGTGAGACACCCTGTATTTACCGTGTGTGATGAGCTCAATGTCCGACAATAAACTGTTTCACTTCTGTATGCGATATGTTTGCCATGCTGTGCAACTGGTAAATACAGTACGTTGGACAAATTGGACTGTGGACACGTACATATTTTATTTCAGAAAAGAGGACAACTATAGTCTGGCCAGTAGGAGTTTGGCATGGCATTTAAGGCGTGTTGCGTTGTTTACAGAATCTCGTTTTGCGATCGCTATAACTTGGAACAAACTCCTATGTTATGGTTTATAAGTGGTAAACTCACTTTCCACTGCAAAATTGGCCAAAAACTGAGTAACATCTATATGGCAGACTCAATAAACCAAAATCAAAATTTCTAATGTATTTGGTTCATTAAGTTTACCACTTTCAAATCCACCAAATTTTATGGTTTGCCAGTGCCAAAATGACTCTTTACCACTTTGCTACCAAAAAATTTTATTTCCACAATAGATTTGGAAGTGGTAAACTTAGTTGACCAAAAAGAAATTCTGTATTTTGATTTTGGCTTATTGAATCTGCCATATGGATTTTACTCAGTTTTGGCCAATATATCAGTGGTAAAGTGAGTAAAAACTGTTGATCTGTGAGCACCTGAAAAATCAGTGGTGGGACCCTGTGCTAGACACGCTTACCAATGCCATGCCAAACTCCTACTGGCCAGAGTAGTATGCGCTCAGTCGTAGAGAGCCGGTGTCTTGCATGGCATTTGCATTTACCACGCTCTGCTATCCATTTGTATCGTAAGAGAAGCGCAGTGGAAAGAATAAGCGTTTATGCGTCCAGACAATAGGCAACCGACTACAGAAATTGTGCATAGGAAAAGAATGAATAGCGTGTACATGCAAGACACCGGAAACACCCTTTCCTGTCCTGTACACGTGGCAATCTCATGCCATATGACAGCTTGAGACGTGGAGAGGAGTTGAGTTATTACTGTGCGGTCTGCGTCTATTTAACGGGATGCCCTCCAATCCCCTGCAACAAATGTTGCACCCCGTAGTCACCCTTAGGGATCTTTTGGGATTGCGAATCAGATCCGCTCATCCTGAAAGAGGAAAGAGCGAGATCAATTCGTTACTGTTTTTCTGGTTCTTTGGAACCAGTGGCCCTTTGCAAGCTTCGCAGCAGTAAAGGGGACAATCTCTATGCATCTGGCAACCCGTTTGCAAATCTGGCAACCCTTTTGCAGATCTGGCAACCCTGTTGTAGATACATGATCTGTCAACTCTATTATGGATCCGGCAACCGTTTTGGGTAGTTGGCTAAAAGTTGCATATCTGGCAACCCTATCGCAGAGTTGGCAACCCTATGATGGCAGATCTGGCAACCCCTTTTCCGCATAGATCTGACAATCTTGCACAGCATCAGTCAAAAATGGTGCATGTAGCAACCCTTTTGCAGGTCTGGCAGCCCCTTTGCGCATTTAGCAATCTGGCAACCCTTTGCAGATCTGGCAACCCTTTAGCGCATCTCGCGTTTTATTCCCGCTGCTCATTTTCGGGCGTGACCATTTGCTAACGCTGCTTGAAAACCTGCGTCGTTTGGTTTCTGCGGCGTTTAGTACTAAAATATCGATTATCGATCGATTATTGGTGATCGGTTGATCATATCACAAATCGAAGGCCTTCCTGGCGTCCCTCGAGGGCATAAGCTCTTTGAAGAGCCCTAGATGGACGCAGTAGCTGCAAAATTGAGTGAGTGTGAGCAAATCTGCGCGCTTTTAGTACTAAAATATCGATTATCGATCGATTATTGGTGATCGGCTGATCAAATCAAAAATCGAAGGGCTTCCTGGCGCCCTTGGGCTTATAAGCTTTCGAATGAGCCATTAGTGAACGCTGTAGCTGCAAAACTGAGCGAGTTTTTCGCATCACAGACACACACACACACACACACAGACAGACAGACAGACATCAGCCCTATTTGTTAGTAGATTGATTGCTGAGATATGAAGCCATGGACATTGATGGCCGGATTTCCCCATGGCCGGGTTTATCCCAAAATACCCTACAACTCCTATGTCGTTTGTTCACGGCTGAGAAACCCTTCGCTAGTGAGGAGCAGATTTGGAAAAGAGTGTGATGAACCACTCACATAGCAAAAGAGGCATACAGACACAGACAGACGTGCTCCCAATGGAAGCATGTATGTCTACATACC
>JASAMW010005966.1:0-18558 GCA_030247985.1 Epsilonema sp. ZAB3_2
TGGAGACTGCAGTGGGGCTCTGCTCTGGAGCCGACAGCTGCTGATCCACAGTTTGTGCAAATTCGAGCTGCTCACAACTGGCTTGTTTGCCAGCTTCAGCTACCCTTTGTACTTTCAATTCGGAAGGCAGCGTGCTAAGGAGCTAAGTCTAAGCTAGGTGCTAAGGAGCCACTGCCTGAGCTGTATAAGAAGAAGCAGGATGAGTCCCACAGGTGTTAGCTGGCCAGCTTCCAACTTTTTGCAACTTCCAACTTCTTCTACTATGCAGACACCAGGATGTGATCATGCCTGCGCAATTTTCGAACAATGTCCAATGGTGATCAGTTTCTGCCACATCAAAATCAGGACAGCTTCATCCTCATTTTCTAAGTTCAAGTTCACATTTCGCGCAAATGAGCATTGCGCAAACATAAATCGCGCTTTTAGGGCATCGCGCAAACAGACAATTGCGCATGTGGGATGTCGCGCAAATGGAGAGTTGCGCAAAAATGAGTGTCGCGCTCCCTTAAATCGCGCAAGTGAAACGGCGCGCATCCATCTCGTCGCCCATATGGAATCGCGCAAGTGACTGACGCGCAAAGCATTTTCGCGCAAATGGGCACAAATCACCACATAACTACATTATGTACATAGCAAGCAGTATGTATTGTACGTACAGTACGTACGTACGTACAGTACGGGTGTTTTCGCAATGCAGTATCAGTACCTAATGCGTATGCATATACTATACCATTCGTAAGGGATTGATCACATGGTGGCTGCCCTGGCTCTTGCTTTCGAAGCAGGGTCATGCAATTCTGGCTTCAGAATGTGAATAGGAACTTCGACTTGCAGAGGTTTTCCGATCACCGGCTTCACTTCAACCAAGAAGCTCCAATTTAATGTTGCTGACAAGTCTTTACAACAGAATGCATGCGATAAAATTTTCTGAAAGGAACTGTCGTATGGGATCCAGACGGATTTGCCCAGGAACCGTTTATAGGCCTCTGAGCTGCGCAATGAACCCAGTTTCACTCTGAACAGCTCGCGCCGTCTCATCTGTACGGTAGCGCCGCTCACATCCCCATTAGTCAAGCTCGTAGTACCGTCCACACAGTCCCTACAGCTTTCGGTGTGTGGAGTCTTCTGCTCCAATATGGCGACGTAGATAGAAAGCTGCCGAAAACAGTTGAGAATTTCCACGTTGAAAAATATTTTGTCACCGGGACGATAACTTTTCTTCTCGAGTACCACCGTAGCGGCGACGCAGCCGCTCATGTCTAAGATGTTGCGGACGTAGGTCAGTCCCTTCTCTGCGACAACATTCTCCGTGTTCCGCAGTCGACTCAGCGTCTCGCAGGCTGGAGACTGTAGAATCAGCGGTTTACGCTTGATGTGATCTACGATCCGGCCGCTAGGAGACGACGTTTCCGTCGCTGCCGCTTCAACTTCCACTATGGTGGCCTCGCAATAATACACGACACTAGCAACGGCGCCTGACTTAGAGATGAAGCTGGCGGGCAGATGTCTTCCAGTACCAATGTAGAACTCGTACCTGTAGTTTCCTGCCTCCAGCTTGGCGCCTTCTTTCCATCTTTTGGCTGACGCCACAGATCCTGCGACCGGCACTCGAATTTCTCTGTCGTCTTTTTCGTCGTCACTTTTGCTTGTTCGGAAGAAGGTGTAGAAGTTGTTGCCGCTTGGTCCTCCGATGCTAGGCGATAACTCAGTTCTCCGTAAAAGTTGACGCTGATGCGACGTACAACCACTGAGCGTACGAGTTTCACTTCCAGCCAACCGTGTACCACCTCGCCGACTTCCAGCGAATCAGGCTTGTCGTAGAATATTTCAAACTTGCCGAATTTCTCCGGCGGTTTCTGATGATTATGTTGGGCACGTGTGATTGTGTGATTCTCAGGATGCGCTCTTTCATTTGTTTCAGAATCCGGCATGATGCGACCAGGAAGACGTAGAAAGTGAGCGAAAGCGCCAAAATGCAGGAAAATTTGTATAGTGCTGCAAACTTCTTCGTGTGTAACGTTAGTACATATGTAGTGGCACACTAGACGTCGTAATGACCAATGAGATGAAAGGTCGTAGTGTAGTGGGTGGAACAGTGACGGAAGGCGACACAACAGAAAATTACGATAATCACCGTCAGGATAATGCAGGACGCAAAATACGACTCTTTTGCGCCGATATCCCTGCCTCTGCACCGAAAAAGGCACAATAGGCGACGACGGCACAAAAACTCTCTCACACCGACGCTGCCTGATCACAATAATTATTGTGCAACTCAACTCAGCACTTTTCCAGTTCTGGCTGACACTAATACTACGTGTACTGCATACCATGCATGTATATTGCATACACACGCGCCTAATGCAGGATTGGCTGTGTTCGTGTCGTTGTTTGTTTGGCGCTGATGCGAGCCGATATGTATGCATGCATGTGTTGTATGCATGCGGTTTAGAGGTGGGTATCCGGAGTACGCGACGACCATTCTTTGGTGACGATTACGACGCATGATGATTGCGCGATGTTGTCGCTCGGTTCTGGCTGGCTGGTATGCAGAAGCAGTTTCGCCGTCGCGCACACAGTGAACGGATGGCAAGGCAACGCGCGTGCAGGCAGGTACACGTTTTGCATGCGTGTCAATTGATGCCAGCTTTGGCGAATCAGGTCGTGGCATCATCTTCCTCCCACCCAAATATGCACCATCATCATCCTCGTGATCCGCACCTCGTTCCCATAATAGATAAACTACACGCAACCTCGCCCTCAGATTCACCACCCTCACCTTCATCTCGCCTCATATCTCCCATCCCACCCACGCTCTATGCCTGCACTGATGATTATTCACCTTGCGAATTACATGACACAGAGTACAAAATCGGCACAAATGAACTGGAAGAAAAATTTTATACTTGCCAAATGAAGTAGGCAATATTACTGTGAGGAAATATGTAGGTAGGTAGCTTATATGTTTTGTATAGTTTTGCCAAAAATAATATAATCCCTGTTTAGAGAAGAATGGCCTACGTAGTGAAAAGTAACGAAGCAATCCCTGACTAGTTTTGGCCCCAATATATTCGATACCAATTTATTCGATATCCAATTTATTCGATATTACGAAACCAATTTATTCGATATACAATTTATTCGATATTCAATTTATTCGATATTACGAAACCAATTTATCCAATTTATTCGATATGGAATTCTCAATAAAAAGGTTTCGTAAAATCGAATAAATTCGATATCGAATAAATTGGATATCGAATATATTGGGGCCAAAACTAGTCAGGGATTGCTTCGTTTCTTTTCACTACGTAGGCCATTCTTCTCTATACAGGGATTATATATTTTTGGTTTTGCTGACCACCAATGCATAAGCCGCGGTAAAGGCAGGCAACCCAGCACAGGCCCAGCGTAGCATGCGGCTGTGCCGGTCGGGTGAGATTAGATCACCAAGGATTGCAAAGGGAACAATAATGACAATGTCCAACGGCAACTGTACATAAATTGCTTATTTTGTCTATTTTTTGAAAGTAAATGCAACAAATCTCTTTGTAAGAAATAAATCCTGGACCCATCAGAACATTCTGCAGTAATTATTTGTTCCATCCCAAAGTTAACGAAGACTTACCATAGTAAAAAACGAAGACGACAACGCAACGCGACTGTTATCAGATGTGAGCAGAAGAAAACGAGCCGTTCACAACGAAACACAAGCAGAAAAAACGGAAAATCTTGATTCCGTCTGCTTCAAACGGTTACATCGCAAGAAAATTAGAAGAAAACGGATAAAATTTTATTCATGCCACGTATTTCGCCATGAAATAATCACAATTCTTCTTTGTTTTCTTCCTTCTGCTTACATCTGGCAACAGTTGTGTTGCGTTGTTTTCATCGTCGTTTTCTTTTTTTTACTACGGTGGTAGTCTTCGTTCGCTTCGGGACGAAAACAAAAATTGCTTCAGATCATTTTGATGGGTCCGGTATGGATAGAGCACAGGTTCAGCGGTATCGGTCCGACCGACCGGACCGGATCGATGCAGCGGTGGTGGTGTATCGATCAACCGGTGATCCTTATTCGTTGATGAGGAGTAGCTGAAGACGAGAAGGTACAGATAGCACCGGTAATCTCGGAGGAACTGCTGCCCTTGCGTGACTGAGAAGAGAGATGCTATCGATCCGTCTCTTCGCTTGCCGTCATGCGAAACGGAAGCTGTCTGTGGTGGAGGAAGTCGGTGGCAGATCCTTCTTCAGCAGTGTCGCTTCCTCTTCGCAATGGCGACCGAGCAAACAGCAGCCTTCTTGCTCTGTTTCAACAAGGACTGTAAAGTCACAGCATATCCGGTGCTTCCACATATCGTCGAGCAAAAGAGCTGCTCATTTCACTTTCTACCCCAGTCAACCTGATGCCAAATTAGGTAGGTATGAAGCGCCATGTCTTGCTGTGCATACCATCCTGATCGATATTGTGAGAATTATTGCGTAGGAGAGACAAAGCAGATGAATCTCTGTCAGTCGATCAACAATGCGATGGATTTGGCGATGTCAACTGATGACAGTGCTTGTGTCTTCGGTGAGGATGTGGCATTCGGTGGCGTATTTCGTTGCTCCGTCGGATTACAAGAGAAATACGGTACTATATTCGCCTTGCTCCATAAGAGGAGGTGCCATTTTCGTCCTCCTCGCCGATTTTTGAGCTGCAGTTATCACACGACACGCAAAGCACGCCGAAGCAATGCTCCAAAATCGGCGAGGAGGGCGAAAGCGGCACCTCCTCTTATGGAGCAAGTCGAATAGGGAGGGAAAGCCAGAGTTGTAAATTGCCTAGAGAAAGATTTAGACTTGTGCACTTGTGGCTGTGCGTATATTTCTTGCAAGAATTTTATATTTGCTATCAAGGCTGCATTTAGCAAGTTGTACTCAAGTTCACCACCACAGAGTATAAAAATGCGAAAAATGCTGAAAGTTCAGGCACGAGTGCACAAGTCTAAACTTTTCTTGAAAGACCGGGCAAAGGTCCGCGAGCTTCATAGAAGATGCTTTTGAATGATCACCACTAAGGCTGATGATTTATCAGATAAATACCGGCCTAGTGGTGATCATTTTAAAAGTGCATCCATAATCTTCCCTGCCCGGTTTTCAAGGCGGGCTTTTGGAAAGTTGGATATTGATGCACCGCAGAGCAAGGGCGCAATGTGTTCGCAGGTGCTGGGCGCGTGTTCAATACGCCGCTGTGTGAGCAGGGCATTGCTGGCTTCGGTATTGGTTTGGCTTGTGCCGGCGCCACTGCAATCGCCGAAATACAGTTCTCAGACTACATTTTCCCAGCCTTTGATCAGGTACCTATAGTCTGGCCAGAGAAAGTTGGCTATGGGACTCAAGTCGTACTGCGTAGTTTGCATGTACTTCTACTGAACAGGAGTACATGAAGCACGGACAAGAATCCGCAATTGTGAATCTATTTTACGCAACGCGCCTTGAATGTCATAGCCAACTCTTACTGGCCAGACTATAGCTCAGAGTAAGTCTGTACCGTAGGTATTCTGTAGGGCCAAAGAAAAGAGTACACGCCGTTCGAAAGGACGGAAGAAGTGGTGGTGTATAGCCACCAGTATATCTATTACAATAGTTTATGCTTCACATTCGAGCGTTTCTTTGTCTTAGTTGGTGAACGAGGCAGCCAAGTACCGATATCGGAGTGGGAATATGTACAATTGTGGTGGATTGACAGTACGGACGACGTGGGGTGCTGTAGGACATGGAGCTCTGTATCATTCCCAGTCACCTGAAGCATACTTTGCTCACACGCCCGGCCTCAAGGTATGCATGCACACAGTACATCTGACCTGATACGATAGGTGTGGTTGAAATATGAACGGCGTCAGAGGTATAGACGTCTTTTTCGTCCGTTGTGAAAACTTCCCGAGGGTAAATTTTTGTCGACGCCTGTACCCTTCTTATATTCTTATTTCAACTGCAGCTATGATCGATGCATCGAAATCTCACCAGTGGGGCGCTTCAGACATGAACTCCGAATTCGGAGCCTTGACTATGCTTCAACATGTAAAATCCCCGAGTTCGCTTCGAACTCGCTCCGTTTGTCGGAACGTGCGTGTGAACAATCGAGGTTGTAAATTCGATGACGTACGAGTAATTGCGTTCGTTTCGGTTCAATGCAAAGTCATTCCAAAATCGGAGCGAACTCGCTCGGAGCACCTCTGAAGCGCGCCAGTATCTCCAAAGTGAAGGCAAGCAAGTAGGGTGCTTGCAGGTTCTGATTCCACGTGGCCCAATTCAGGCCAAAGGTCTGCTGCTGTCCTGTATTCGCGATCCGGATCCGTGTATTTTCTTCGAGCCCAAAATCTTATATCGAACAGCAGTGGAAGACGTTCCGATTGCCGACTACGCTCTGCCCATTTCCAAAGCTGAAATTCTACGGACAGGTGTAGATACTGTGCTGTACTGTACTGTACATAACCGATATGAAATCGAGAAGACGGCAATGCTCACCGGTGGGTATACTTGCGCAGCTGCAGCAACTGATGTCGATGTGTGAGCTAGTTACAGTTACAGTGGTATGGATGGAGTGTATTCATCTTCTGGAGCTTACTGTAAAGTTTGGTGTATTAGCCGATTGGGTTATACAAACAAAGTCGACCAATTTGCTCGGGTTAGGTATATTCGATATCGGGTTATACACCAAACTTTATTAGTACAGTATCTGTATGCTGTTACACTCAATCAGTTCTTTACGCAATCGAGAACTTGATGTTTGCCGTCGGCGTTTTATAGGAAGTGATGTGACGTTGGTTGCATGGGGAACGCAAGTGCACGTAATGCAGGAAGTTGCAGAGTTGGCTGAGAAGCAGCTTGGAGTATCATGCGAACTCATTGATCTTGTCACTATCCTACCATGGGACGAAGAAACCGTCATTCAGGTACGGAAACATGCCTCTGAGACTAGACACTGTATTACGAACCTCATTACGTCAGTCTACAAATTAGTAACTAATTTGTAGACTGACGTAATGAGGAATGTCACGCGCCCGCGGTATGTTCTCTTCGCAATTGTGCATGCATATTTCATTTTCTCTACCCAATACGTAATTTGGATGGACTTTTGTATTTTGTTTGGTTTGGACCAGTCCAAGAATAATCCACCCGTGTCTAATACGTAATGTGCTATTTTGGCACTGTACGTACACACGACAGTAGTACGTCCAGGTTCTCAAGAATACACTGCACCAATCGATCGATCTATCTACCATCCTGTCCCCATCTGTTGGTTGTGTCACATTGAGTACACAAATCATGTCGTCATCCCCTTCGTTCCCCGCCCGATTTCCAGGAACTTCGGCGCAGCAACTGTGTTGAATGAACGCTGTTGCGTTGGGTTCTTGGTTCTACGCCTACGTAGTACTTACGTACAGTAGTATGTATGGATGTACCGCATAGTGCATTAGACACGCTTTAGTTTTGTATTCTGTTGCTTCCTGATTCCAGGGATGTCGACGCGGTTATTAGTACCTACCTACCTACTTACTTACGTAGTACATTCTCCTGTTAGTTCGTAGGTACATGCAATATGTATACACGTAGGGTAGCGTGGAGTAAAACCGCCCATGGGTGGGGAAATCCGCCCACCTATGGCGCTTGTATCCCCCATCAAGCCTAGGTTGTCAAGTTATGGCTAAGAAGAAAGAAACAAAGGCAGAAGTGTCCCGAGATACATTTTCGAGAGCCATGCTTTGAATGGGGGACGGGGGTAAAAGCGCCATAGGTGGGCGGATTATTTCCCATGGTCGGTTTTACCCCACGCTACCCTACGTACCAGTAGGAATATTGCAGAGTGTATGTGTATGTGGTGCGGCGTGTTGAAGCTGTCGTCGTGTGTGTGTGTTGCAGAGTGTGTTGAAAACTGGTCGCCTGTTGGTGTCGCACGAGGCTCCGTTGTCTTCTGGTTTCGCAGCGGAAGTCGCCTCCACTGTGCAGGTATGCGCTGTGCTGTACGTACATACATACATACAGTAGCAGTCGTCGCTTTTCTTCCCCACTTTTTGCGCTGCGGTTTTTTTTTTACGACGGCGTTGTTGTCTTCCTGTTGCGGCGGCTGTCGCTACAGTTACCTAGTTTACATCTCTTAAACTGCCTTCTGGGAGCGTCGATTGCCTTTATGCTGCAGAACAAGGCCAGAGGAGCATAGATAGATAATGCTACTTTTGGCCCGGGCACATGCATGCATACATGCATAGTATGCACTGTACGGCCGCCATACAGGGTAGACTCTGAATTTTAGGCTATGTAGGTTGTAAAATTGGCCTTCTTTGTTCGTCCCTGTAAAAGTTTGCCTTCGTGCGGTTTGCCCTTAAGGATTCCGGGCGACGTTATGAAGGCTGACACTCCAGCACAGCTCAGTTCACGCTTGATGTGTTGTATGCAGGACGTACAGTCTGTATGTGTAGTCAGATACGCACATAGCTACACTTCAAAAACATGCAAAGAAATATGTAGGTGCCGCATTTACCGGTGCATTACCCGCTGCCTGCAGATAGCCCCGTATCAAACCTGTCAATGTTCCTTCCTCATGAGGCTATGCACTGGGAAATACAGGGTTAAAAGTAGCGCAGTTTGTGCAGCCTCATTCAATGTTTTGCAGTTCTCAATTACGTACACGTGGTTACGCAACGCATACAAGGAATAACGACGCCTATTCGTTTCGTACTACACGTACATACATAACTCGCTCATGCACGGAATGATGCATTACGTTTCTAGCGTTATTGCTGCTGCTGCTCCAGTGCCAGTACTGTACATGCGGGGTACATGGTGATTTGTAGGCGGAGTGTTTTTTGTCGTTGGAATGTCCGGTGGAGCGCGTGTGCGGCTGGGATACCCCTTTTCCACACGTGTTCGAGCCTCTGTATCTGCCGAGCAAATGGAGGTGTGTGGATGCAATCAAGAAAATGATAAACTATTGACTCTCCTCTCCCCCTGTGCCTGACTATCCATCCATCAGGCGCTGTCATTCATCTGGCAGCATCATCGTCATGAAATCGACCCCATCATCCGCCCACGCACAATCTCCTTGTTTGCCGCCTGCTCTAGCTAGGGCTACTGTAATTGCTGCTGCCGCTGCTCACTACACTACTCCACTGTACCTACCTACTACGCAATGCAGTATTACACCAATACGCCCGCTCAATTGATAGACGAAATGGGCTCTAGGTACGAATGGAAATTGAATGAACTGCCTACAGCTTACGCAGTACGTGCGTGTTGCGTAGATTGGAATTTTATTTGTATGTACGGTAGGTACATGATGCTGTCGAGATAAAGTGGTACTATATTTATTCAGCGTTGGTGGTCGCGTGTGATGTGAGCCTTTGTGTCTCTGGCAATTGAATTTGTTGAATATAGAGAGAGCAGATAGGTAGGTTCTGGAGAGTAGGTACGTAGGTACTGCGACCATATTTAGTGCTTGACGTGCGTGCCCGTTTGCGTAGGATTACGGTAATTTTGTGATTGCGTGTGGTTGTCATTCCAAGAAGTGGGCATTGATACTTTATTTTCATTATTTTTGTTATGAACAGTTTTATAGTGTAATGGCAAAGTACTCGTAACGACGATTAGTATATGATCATGCAAGAAGCATTATTACGCGTATGCTAACTATTCGTCAAAGTGGCATGCTAGCCAGTCTCACTCAACCAGTTCACTTCACATGAGAGCACATGTATCATCCATATTAACACAATATCGGATCTAAAAGCCTAAACATGGATTGCGATCAGCAATACGAAATGTTTGTTGACACCGAAATCGGATATGCAGCGCAGTACGTACACACTGCGGGTGTGTATGTATAAGTAGGTTCAGTGTTGTACATGTAGTGTAGTACATGCGATTAGAAGCAAGGGAGCAATAGCTATAACTAATAGCCGGTGGTGTTGATGGTACAGTACCAGGCATTGCGTTGCGGGTGGCTTGGCTTAAGGCATAAACAACAAGCTCCCGCTGCGCTAGTTGCTCCAATTGCGGGGCATATCCTGGACGAAGACAATTTTAATTCAAGCAACGCCCCTACTGGGATCGTGGAAGGGAAAAACAAGCCTGACTACGTCAGAGCAGTGCTGTTGAGAGCTCATTCATGAATGGAGAAATGACTACGCCCACTCACCCATCATGCACCGCGAGCTTCTGAATGAGCTGGGCTGACGAGGCTTATTTTTAAGATAAGGGCGAGAGAAGTCTTTTATAGCAGAATAGTTGTTTGTGCCCCCGGCATAGGAAGAGGACCCCTACCGATCGAGTGTACTACAGCCATGGAAATGGTCCAGGGAAAACTTTATTTCCGCCCCTGTGCACATGTATGTGCAGTTAAAAGTTCATCATGAGAGGAATGGTTTTTTTTTGTTACCCTGGTGGGCGCATGGTAGTAACTAGTAACCTTCAGTAGCACTTCGGGGATTTGCATGTACTATCCTTGAGAGGAGCGCTCGAGGTGCATACACAGCACACTGAAGTAATTTAGTTCAGGCGTTTCTCTTTTCCTTCTGCTTCAGATCAGATCAGAAGTAGAGAGAAAGAGAAAAGGAAATTGTATTTAGGAGCAGCGCATCAGAAAAACCAGTTGGGTCCATTACATTGCAACGGCCTGGTACTTCCACCACACACCTCCATGCCATTTGGTTCACATACATTTCAAGCATAACCATAAACACTGACTATCACGCCATGGACACATTATGGGGAACCGGCACCTGATAAAAACCTTGCTGCAAAATCTCCACGCAAGCTCAGTTCTTTCCTGTGCCTATCTTACGCTACATCTCGCAACTCATTTCACTTGCCCTTCAAAATCAATCTCTCTAAGCATTCAGTTGCTAAGACTAACCTGACTGATTATGAACATTCTTCATCCCATGTTTGGCCACACAACACTTTAGGGGCACTGTATTGTACATAATGTACACATCGTTGCAAATATTTTCTCTTCCTTAATACTCATCCCAGTCAGCACAGCAACACTGTCCCCTTGCTCCTGTATAATGTGTTCAGGAAATAGTAGCTGGATTTGCTATCTCATATACAGTAATGAAACATATGAATCTAATAACTAGATATGACAGTGCTTATGTGGAAGCAGACACACTAATAACATGTTACCCGCTTTTGTCAAAATTTGACGCCTTTACAGAAGAATGAAAAAAGCAGTCTTGCTGCAAACGATAATAAGGACAGAACCTCCATCACAGTGAAGTGTGGTGAAAAGTGTACAGTACAGATGGGCAATAGTTTGCACTGCAACAATAAATAACAGCTACAGCATTCAACACTGCACAGTTTCATTCAACCAATAGTTACTCATTGAATGGTATTGGAGCAAGAAAACGCTGTGAGTGTGTAAACTTGATCACTGGTATGTATCATAAATATTACTCGCATAACAGCATTTTTTGTCCCTCATACATACACCATTAAAAATGGTCAATCGCATTTGAAACCTGTGTAGCATATCAACTTTGTTCAGAGTCAAAATGAGCGAAAAAAGCATACCCATTTAACAAACAATGCACACACTATGCTGTTGTATCAAGTGTCTTACTACCCTACACTGCTGCGAACTGTACATTCTTGAGTGGTACATACTTTTGGTGGCTACAAGAAACGGCTTTGGAGTATGATACAGACTGCACTTTATGCACATACGCACGCGCATTACACAGCATGTACTGAAGCGCCCATGATCAATCAATGTGACCCCTGATGAGATTATGGATCCCCATTCCTAAATTGGTGCTTTCATTCACTTTTCAATAACCACATTACAATATAATATGGAGTCTGCATTGTGGAGAAATGAAATAAGCAAACAATAAAAAGCCTATTTGATCGCTCAACAGGTGGTGCACACGTACAGTATGTATGTATGTATGTAGAAGTAGAGCGAGTATAGAAGCCATCTGCTACATCACTTCTCTCTCCTAGCACTGAAGCCCGGATCTACCTAGGCATTATTCTCATTTTAGCTTCAGCAGTCTAATGATTATCCTTGTGGGTACAGAAAGGGAATTCCTACAAGAAAAATTCGTACAAAAATTCCTACGAGAAAAATTCCTACAAGGAAAAAAGGAACAAACTATACAACACTATCAGCAGTCAAAAACGTACAAGGTTAAAATTTGCTTTGCAGAGGATCGTTTCGTCATATTGTTTTGCATTGTTACACTGGCCGAAAATTACTAGATAAACTAGATAAAAGAATGTTGCCCAATGTTTTAGTAACACCATTCCAGTAAAAAGCACACCTCCGGCGTGACACGAAAAAAATGATAGTACCCGATCGGAAACAAGCAAGAGCAGAGATGTTGGCTGGCATGTATAATATTAGTATAGCAACATGTACATAAACATACATACGTAGATGTGTACGCAACAGCAGCGCAAGTGAACTTCCTAGTAGACTGCGTAAGCGTAATATCCTGGCGGCATGTTCTACCTATTATCCTGGAGTTCTATGTCCTATTTGTCTCAGCTAACAATAGTATAGGTATACATCGTGAGTACCTAAACCTACAGTACATTACTGTGGGAAATGTGGATGTATGGCGGTACCTAGCTGGAGTTGTGGCCGGAAATGCTAGACGACAGGAATCCAGAATGTGGCGTTGGGTGGAAGATAGAGCAGAGTTTGCCTGGGCGTGTGTCCGCAGTTGCCAGAGTTGCAACTTTGCTGGTAGTACATGTTGAGACTGTGCTGGTAGGCTAGCCTGTCCACCATGGCCAGGGTCTCCCGGCGCTCGTGATTCATAAGACAGACGGTGCTTTCGGAAATGACACGGTAGAGCAGAAGAAGGTATTCGTACTTGGCCTGGTCCTCGCCGCCGAAGTGATTGGCCAGGTAGCTGCACAGCTTGGCCTCCTGAGAGCTCACGTCAGGGAAGTCGATGAAGAAGCGGGAGCACATGTATCGCTCCAGCTGGCGACACTTCCAGGCGCGCGCCGCCCGATAGCCGCGCACCAGGAGGTGGCAGTACTTGAGAAGGCCGCCACCTCGGATCTCCTCTGGTCTGCAGGTGTCGATCAGACGCTGGTTCAGGTGCAGGAGGGCCGTTCGGAAGTCGCCGTACATGCTGATGGCGAGCACCGGCCGCTCTTCAGGCCCGGCGAAGAGGGAGGAGGAGGCGGCGGAGTCGGCTTCGCTCAGCAGCTCTTCGCCGGCGGAGGAGGCGGCGGAGGAGGCGACGGTGGAGCTGTCCTGCTCCGAGACGAAGCCGGAGTCGGCCGGCGGCGGCGCCACCTCCAGCAGCGGATCCAGCGCGATCTGGAAGGAGTCCACGCTGAACTCGAACTGTCGCCGCATCTTGTCCACGAATTTCAGCTCGATGCACCGCCCGTAGTCGTTGTTGAGGGAGAAGAGGGACCAGCGATCCTCCGGCTCCTCCACCTTCACCATCTTGCGGACGTAGGCCTCTTTCAGGGTGGCGCGTCCCATCTTCTCCGTCTGCGTCCCGCAGGGCAGGAAGCGGACGAGGGAGTCGAGAACGGCTTCGCGCACCCGGTCGAAGCCGCTGGCGCTGCTCAGGTCGACGGCGAAGATCAAATCCAGGTCGGAGAAGGGGAAGTCGTTGCAGGCTGCCAGAACGTGGCTGGCGGCGCCGCCGTTCAGTACGCTGCGACTCACGTGCAACCCGCGTTCCTCCATCTGCATCACAACCTCGCGGATGAGTTCGCGAAGACACACGCGCAGGGTCGGAAAGTTGCCCCTGCCATGCACCTCGAACACTTCCTTCAGCACCGACTGAAGCCGTCGCACCTGCAAAATCTCATCAAAATTAGTCCCCGAATTAAATGTGCGGGATGAAAAGCTATACTGTACGTATTTCTCGTTGTTTTATTCGTGAACGAAGATACGGATAACGCAAAAACTTTACCTGCTTCCCGGATAATATCGCCGTTGATTCGGACGTGATTTCCAGTGGAGAGCAACTGCTGTGCGACTTCATTTTTCACCTGAAGCAAAGAGCACAAGCATTATTGGTTCAACCTGCACATGCTGTACTAAGAACTTCCGCGCGCCAACGGCAGATTGTGACGATATAGCAGGTGGCGGCTAACATAGCAGTTTGCTCTTTCGTTCACATGCCAGTCACCGTCAGTTCAGCCTTGAAATCGACCGACTATGTACTGTACTTTTAAAAGCCGATACGACGCTATCATAGTTTTGAATATGCGCGTGTACAGTACGTGTACACAGCAGTATGAATGAATATGTATATTACATTACGAAGAAGTGAACGAAAATGGAGAGAGAGAAGACGACAGCGAGGACGCGACGCAGAATAGCATTACGGGACGATTTTTGGGGGAGAATATTTTAAAATCACATCTGTGGAAGTATGTAGTCGACTTTTGCTCTGAAACGACTGCGATCGACTTGTTTTGAAGACAATGATGTCGTTCCGCCTGCGGCTAAACACCGGCGTGCAGAGGCAGAGGCATGCGGCAAAAAAGGCAGGCGACGAAAAAGGAAGAACCATTTTCTCCTACGTAAACATGCCGCCCCAATTGACAAGGAAGGAATACCAACGTTGTAATATACGTACATACGTCCTCCCTCATCGCAACTTTTTCCACGATTGTAGGAACGAAGTATGTACATTGGAACTACCAACTCGCACATAAACAACGCTCACCAATTCCTCGAAAGTTCCAGAGTTTTCCCTCATGAAAGAGAAAAAAGGGCCGATATCCCAGATAATACGTAATGCATAATGCACAAAGGAGCTGAGAGAAAGAGCGGAGGCGGCGAGCTCGCACCAGACGACTGACGCACTAGCATTAAGCTTGTATGTACATACGGTTGGTTGGTTGGTTGGTTGGTATGTACATTGTACATACACATCAATCAGCCTCAACAGGCGAAACCGCCTGGGAGAGAAAGCAACAGCCACAGCCACCACCGGTCCACCAAGGACGCACGCAATCATTACACTCCCATATCTACATGTACGTACTGTACGTACATTACACGTGCAATGATCCAATACCGCTCCAAGTGCGACATATTGTCGCGTCGCGTACGTAAGCTTTTATATCTTTTGCGTATGCGCTAGCTAGCAAGCAGCAGCTGCTACTTACCGTATGACTATTATGTGCGTAGGGTAGGTACAGAGCTACATACTAGTACAATAACAATGAAGGTCGCACAGTTTCACAAAAGAGCTTGCTCCAAGCCCCAGCAGTATAACAGAATAGAATAGAGCTGCCGTTCTACTCACTCACTCAGTACTATAGGCAACAATGCAAAGATTCCGACGGACTAGGTAAAGCATAAAAGCGCGGTAGATGCGCCATAAAACATGCATAAAGAACATAGCACTGCTGGATGCCGGAGGCTGAAGCTTAACGAAGCACATTAGCTCAGTCGGCCTTGCCGGGCGCTATTATGCCAAACATCACATACTATACTCCGTACAGTGACATATGATCGCTATCCCTAGCATGTGCACCAGAATAAAAGCTTGGTGAAGGGCTGGGTGCGTTTATTGCACATAGTAAATCAATCATCAATGGGCATGGTAAAAAAGCTGCTTCCGCTGCTCTACATATACATCGCAACGCCCCGCCACACCGTACAATAAAGGGCGCAGCAGCAGGTAAAGCACACAGGGAGAACAAGCCCGTGTGTGATGTCGTATATCCGGTGATACGTTCGTATTACATACAGACCGGTAGGGAGAGTGAAGTGGCCTACGTCGAAGGATAGAAGCGACGATAAAAAACATGTATAGTAAAGCAGTGAACGAAAAAGTTCTGAATGAAAAGCGGAATAAACTGCGTTGACGTACATAGGAAGGCGCAGGACAAGTGAAATTGTGCATAGGTAACGAACGTGTACATATATTGAGCAGCACGCAATGTACGTAATGTGAAAAAGGGCATAAGGGCATGGTAAAATACATGCAGTAGGTAAGTAATAGATGATATGTACAGGTAAACTGGGCACATGAATTGAAAAGGGCACATGGGAGAGCGCTGACTCTAACTTGACGCTCGAACAATGAGAAAATATGTTCAATCCGCGGAATGATTTGGACACAAGGGGGCCACCCAGAATGATGACAAATCGAACTGCGTTATAGCAAGCATAGACACTGCAAAGCAAACCTGTCTCGGATGCGAAATGAGGTCCTATGCTAGCCTTAGTTTTGCTGAGCGAGTGGGAATCCCTACTCAGATGAGGCAATGACGAACATCATAATCACTAATGGTCGCTTGGATACCGTAATCCGACTGAGGTAAGACTACTTAAAGGTACTATTTCGGCCGAGATTGAGAGCGAGCACAATTATTTGTATTGAAGCCGTTAATAGCAACAGAGCAGAAAGCCTACGATTACTACTGTAGAAGAAGCTTCCAGAAAGGACCTACTGTACGTAAATTTAGAAGAAGCCTTCTTACACGCGTGCATGTATACTATGTACTGTACGGATGGATATCACAAGACCGAGAAGGGGCGAAAGAGAAAGGAAAGGGCAATAACAAAAAGGAGCGAATGGCTTGTCGGTCGGCAGTAAAAGCACTAACGCCAATCAAGAGCAAAGTAGGCGGCGAATATGGATGGATGGTATTTGGGAAGCTGCTATTTCGTGCGCCTGCGCGTGCGCCCGATCGATGCCTCAGTGAGGGAGCGGATAGAGTGAATACGGAGAAGACGTAGGCGTATCCGACCGGTTGCTCTGGGGATTTGCCGAATGAATGGAATGAAGGAGACTTGCGCTGGCTGCCTCATGGCAAAAAAGGCGGCGGGCGGCGGCATGTGATGAGGAAAGAAGCTGAAGGGGGGAAAAAGCTGTTGCTGACGAAGGAAGAGGTGCCGTGCCGTACTCTTGTTTCGCCTCCGTTCGTTCCGCACGTCCTGTCCTGACTGACAGTAGAAGGGATCGATAAGAGGGCATGTGATGTGGCGAGCTCCAAGAGCTGCTGCTTTCTAATTAGAGTAAGAACTTTAGCCTATCTCGCATGTAATGTTTGCGTACAGCCCACGCATCATGTACCGCCGGACGGATGCATTTTAAGATAGCGAGGCGCAAAGAACTTTTTCTTTCATTTTGGGAAGCAAAACCTCCGTGGCCTTGGTGCTCAGCCTGATAATGTGTACCTCCGGCTTCATGAGTTGATTACGTCAATCTTTGCTCCTCTCTCCCTCCCACAAAATGAATAACACTTTTACGCGTACATACACTTTATACATACACATAACCAAGATGTCGCCGTAGGAATAGAATGAATATACTGTGCTTGGTTATCAACCGTCGGAATTCTACAATAGGATTTGATTTTGTAAGCGATTATTACATACCTCGATGATTATACATTAATGCTGCGGTACGTGCGGTCGACAATAGCTGCGTCTTTATATAATGCTATTTTGGCCTATTTTGAAGGAGATTTTTGAATAAAAATAGCAGCAACCTTTTCGACATTGATTTACTGATCTATATTTATTTATCCCTTCCGTTATATAGGAACCACCTGCACCTGATATGGATGTCGCTAGAGTAGAGATGCAACACGGCGTTTTTGAAAGTGTCGGTGTCTATCTGAAAAATAGTTGCAAATTCTTACGGAAAACGTCAAGGTCAAGTCAAGGGCAGTTTGAAGTAGAAAAACTTGGGCCAGTCAGTGCAGTGCATGCACATCCGTTTTATGCGAGGACCGAAGCGGGACCGGATCCCAAAAAATATGCCGAGATTTACAGGAGCCGAAGCTCCAAAATCTCTATTTACGCATTGGGTTACAGCGAATCGAACAAAATAATCGCCTTTCCACGCGGTTGGCTATGAAGTTGTACTCTTTTCGATCATAAAAGCAGTGAATTGAATAGGGGTGTAGAATGTACACCCTATGGGGCACAGATTCTATGTGTTCTGTTTGACAGTTTAAAAGCCTCACAATGGGAGCTTGTAAAGTTACGCATCTTTGTCTACATTACATACCTAGTAAAACCTTTTTGCCTTTACTTGAACTTTTAGTCGGCAATATGTGGCAAAGGTTCTTCCTGCCATTTGTCACTGTAGTAGGAGCTGCATGGTGTTGTGCCAACGAAAGCGAGCACCTGGAAAATGCTACTTCACGATAGATGGCTTAGATAGTTTCAAAGCCGAGCACGGTACAACATGGTCCGATAATCAATGTAATATGCGAGAAGGTGTAGAACAGTGTTGGATGAGGTGCGTTGCTTGCTAATCGTTCTAGCTAAAAGTATGCGAGCGAAGATGAAGACAGAAGACGATTCCTCATCTTTGCTCAAAACAGCGACTTCGTCGAAAAGCACAATAGAGAATACAAAAATGGGGCTACACAGCTATGGTGTGGATGTGAACGGATTTGGCGACATGGTGAGATCAAAGATGAATGTACTCGTTTTCCGTATCATACACACGTCACGTGCACTCATTATTGACGTACCCTACATAGGATAGCTGTTTGTCTCATTTAGACTCATGATGAATTTGTGAACAAGCTGAACGGTTACAAGCGCGATTTAGCGGATAG
>JASAMW010005967.1:0-28532 GCA_030247985.1 Epsilonema sp. ZAB3_2
GTATTTTTGGGTGTATATCCCCCCCAGTGTATAACCCCCCATTGGCAAAACATAAATTTTGCCCAGTGTATATCCCCCCCTGGTGTATAACCCCCATGTACAGGAAGGTACCTAGCCTACCTATGTAAGCTGGTCAATAGCTAGCTATAGCTACTCCTACACCAAGCTACTATGCCTATAAGCTTAGCTGAGCACGTTTTGTACTAGAATAACCCTGTTTTGACCGCGATTAGCCCTAAAACACGTACTTTTGACCTCAAAAACATGCCTCTACACACCTCTCAAAAACATAAATTTTGTCCCATGTATATCCCCCCCAGTGTATATCCCCCCAGTGTATAACCCCCCATCAGACCTCTCGATTTTTGTATAGCCCGGGGCTATACGCCCAAAAATACGGTATCCACAACTTGGAGCAAACGCGTTTTTTTGTTCATGATAAAGCTTGATGTTTCAAATGAGATCAGAACAGAATGTATGTAACGTGTAGACGGTGTAACTCTTTTCTTCCACATCGTTTCAATTCATGAATTGCATTCCATTTGAAACATCAAGCTTTACAATGGAACAATAACGGCCAGCACGAATCATCCAAGGACTACAACACCTTGGAGGAACCTAACCTTCTTCTTCGGCTTGTGCCTTTGTCTCATCTTCTTCCTCCAGGCCTCCCAGGTGGATTTTCGCTCCAGCCAGCCGATTTCGCAGCAGATCAGTCTTCGTGTACATACCAGAAGACAAGTCCTTCTGGTTCCCTGCAACAACTGGTAGGTACGTAGTTGCCACAATGCGTCCGCAATAAACTCTTTACTTTTCTTCTCCGATGGATCAACACCCAAATGTATCCTATTCAGTTGCTCCCTCATTGTTGATTCTCTCTGGAAAAATTCAACAGCGGCTGACATCACTACGGAATAGCATGTAAATGTACAAACAAATACTAGTACTTATCCCCATATGGTTTCACATAAATACAGGGTGTCCCATTTGGATATGAAATGTCGTTTATGGTTATAACTTGGGAACCACTATAGTAAAGACGCTGAAATTTTTTCTACAGATACCCAAGAATATGTATAACCTTGTGTAAAAATTTCGTCCGAAAACTCCAATATGAACGTAAGATATTGGTAGCTCAAGTTTTGACCACGAAAATCACAAGTTTTTGAATCGCAAGTCTGGTCTTCAGGCAAATTTTTGCGACATTCTCATCATAGCGCTAGTCAATACTTGGGATCTGTTTGACAGGGAAACAGGAAATCCCAGAAGAGACATTTTTCTTTCCTGACTTGTTGCATGCACATATCGGTTCACTTCAAAAGTCAACTCAGACAAAGCCAAACCAGCAGTAGCCTGGCAGTAGCCAGTACTGCTCCCCTATCTGACTCCCCAACTTTTCCTGGTGGATTTTCTCCCGAACATGTTACATGTTACCATGTTCTAGTAAGCTGAAGATTTCCCCAGAACTGTAAAATAATATTCGCGGTGTGTTCCCACACAGTGAATGACATTATGTTGAAGATGCCACAAAAATGCGCCTGAACACCAGACTTGCGATTCAAGAACTTGTGATTTTCGTGGTCGCATCTTGAGCTACCAATATCTTACGTTCAGATTGGAGTTGTCGGACGAAATTTTTACACAAGGTTATACATATTCTTGGGTATCTGCAGGAAAAATATCAGCATCTTTACTCTAGTGGTTCGCAAGTTAGAACCCCAAACGACATTTCATATCCAAATGGGACACCCTGTAGTACTTATCCCACCCTACCGCACCTTTTCCGCTGCTAACTTGTCATAGGCAGGCTTGTATTCCCTAGAATAACCGCAAATATCCCAATGCATGTAGAAGCAGTGAGCCTGGTCGACAACAAACGGCAGTAGTAGCATTTACGGAATGTTCCTCACTTATAATATTCTCCTCTGCAAGCAAGGACTGCTTCGAAGAATTCATTCACACCAGCTCCAGCTAATGCACTGAACGGAACCGCCTGCAATGTAACATCAACGACAGGCAGCTAACAGTTTGTGCGATCAAATGCATAAGCTATTGATACGTACCTTGATATTCGCATAGAATTCGTCCAACACCAAACTCAGAGATCGCACTAAGTCACCCATGTAGGTGGAAGAGTCTGCATGAGCTTCCAATGCCTCGTGAAATGACTCAAAATCTCGCATCCACTCCAGAGCGAAAGAAGGATTAACGAGATCAGACTAAGCGCAAACAAATGTGAAGATTTAATGTATGCTTCTGCTGGTATTTGTAGGGTACCTACCTACTACGTACAAAGCTAATATTACAATTAGGTACAATTAGGTATAGGTACAATTAGGGTAGGTATTAGGTATTGGTACAGTCAGTCTCAATTAGGTATTGGTACTTTGTTCATGATGATTAGAAAAGGCAGTTTGCTGCGATATAGGATACTGCAGGCGTAGAGCATATTGGACATGAACGTCTTGGGGCTGACACTCCGTGCAGAGTCCATCACATACACCATCACTGTCGGATACGCACCGCCCTACATTCCAACCCGCAGAAAAACAACCATAAGGTGAGATAATTAGGCATACCCAATCACTTTCTGTTTACGTTACCAAAATTTCCGTAATTATTGAACCGGAAGCTGACCAAGTGAACACCTCTATTTGCCCAGGCGTATCCACCACCACAAATCTAATGAAACGGAGCATGTTGCACGTACATACGAGCACATACGTTTGTGCATCGGGTGAACACCACACAGACAAAAGGTGCGTAAATTACTTGTGTTCGTAGTGGCCCATCTCGTTCTTTTTCTTCTCAATCAACCCCATGAATTGGTGAAATCGAGTCGTAAAGAGGTTCAGTGATGTCATAATGGCGCCGTTCGGGCCCAAGCCGTATCTGAAAATCGTTCATCCAGGAAACCTACTTTTTCTTGCTCCAACATAGCATTTTCTGCTTCAGAGCAACAACATACTTTTTCATCACTTCCTTGTAGTCCACTGTGTCCCTGATATCTGCAAGGCATGATTTACAGTTGGCATTTTATCCATAAACCGCACCGCCACTACAAAATAGGTGTAGTAGCCTATTAGTGCTGGTAGTACATACCGACGTTAGCTGGATACGGCACTTCCAGGCAAGCTGGGTCCAAGTTGACAACGTAAGGAATCTGTTTCGTCATGTAGAGATGCGACACAATTCTCTAGAAAAACAAAGCGACCCATCACAAAAAAGAATACACCATACAGCAATGGTCCTATTGTAACTGTACTCTTCCACTACTCAATGTGCATAAAGGAACGCATAAAACCACTACTACAACAATAACATACAGCTTAAAGGGGTTCGCCGTGGCGAAATCCAGCAGGTAAGGCTGCTATGCTGGGCTGATAGAGCAAGTTCTAAGCTTTCATTTGATGTATACATTGTATGTTCGAAAATCGCTGGTTGCGCTGTTACAAGCTGTTGAAGTTTCTATTTAGTACAGGTCCAGTTCAGGGGCCAATTTTCGAGGTTTTTGGCTTGTATCTCTGGCGGGACGGCAGGTAGCCATGAGATCTGCACATGAACAGGCGTGGTTTCCGCCGACCTATCTCATGGTACCTTGCTTTTTTATTTTTAGCGAGAATTGATGAAGTTATAAGCAAAATGCTTCGAATTTTAGTGGTGTCCACTCCGTTGTGGACAGCACTAAAATTCGAAGCATTTTGCTTATAACTTCATCAATTGTAGAGAGAATTTGAAAAGCAAGGTACCATGAGATAGATCGGCGCAAACCACGCCTGTTCATATGCAGATCTCATGGCTACCTGCCGTCCCGCCAGAGATACAAGCCAAAAACCTCGAAAATTGGCCCCTGAACTGGACCTGTACTAAATAGAAACTTCAACAGCTTGTAACAGCGCAACCAGCAATTTTCGAACATACAATATATACATCAAATGAAAGCTTAGAACTTGCTCTATCATCCCAGCATAGCAGCCTTACCTGCTGACCTGCTGCCTTATTTCGCCACGGCGAACCCCTTTAAGTAGATGACGCTAATTGTTGTGGGCTCACTTGAACAAACGAGGTTTTTCCTGCTCCTGCCATTCCAAGAACAATCAGTACTACCGGTTTCTCCCCATCTCCACTCTTCTCACTGCTTGACGATGGCCCATCACCAGCACCACTGGAACTTGCAGCTGACGTCGTAGGTGCATCCTCCGCATCCATTATCTGATAGTATAATACGTAAGAGTGCAACATTTGAGGTTCACCCCTCTACTTCGCAAATACTGGAGATGCCGTATTCAACTCCTTGTCTGAATACCACAAAGAACACCCTGCTAAAGCATTTGCAAACAAGATTTACTGATCAAATAACATGCCATCGCATCTGCAATGCTAAGCTATATGCATCAATCACAAACTGAATGGTAGGACTCGCCACAAAACTGACTAGCGCGTCGTGCTCTGACTTCAAAGATGGAATATGCTCTTCGAAATGAGCAGCCACCAACCATCAAACTCAAACGTCTTCAATTGTCGAATTTTTCTTCAGTCTAGCGTTAGAGTTGGGCGGAACGAAGCACTGTTGTGAGCTGCCAGCAGCGGGAAGAGTGGACAAGACTTCCTCTTCCTCCTCTTCCCCTTCTCCTCTTTCATCCGCTGTTTTCGTCGCTTCATCCCCAGTACTTCCACCGCCACTACTGTTCAGTTCTCGCAAAGGTATCTCCATCTCTTCTCTGCTGGTTTCAGGGGATGACGTTGCGTTCTTCTTCTTTTTCTTCGAGCTAGTCTCCTCCTTTGCAGTTTTGGACGGTTTCTCAGCAGTCAGTTCCAGCGCTTGCTGTTGTTGACCATCGGAAGAAGAGGACAGGGAGGAACTCGGCTTTCTCTCCAAAGCAGGAAACGTTGGTGAAGACTGGGATTGGGCGGAGGCGAAACCTGGAGCGCGGCCTTTCCACGGCTGTGAACATCCTGCATACAAAGAAACGGCAATTATAGTTATGCCACGGAGGCACGCAATGTATGTAGGTACGTATACGTACACAACATAGGCCCCATCTTTCCGAGCGTACTAAAGACAAGAGGCGAGGAAGACGAAGAAGAAGCGGGCGTATCTCTCTTCGGTATCTCCAGCATATCAGCAATAAGCTCCATTTTGTACTGACGCGCCTTCTGCCGCCCCTGCAAAGAAAGAAACCATATAAATCAAACATACAGTAAGCTGAGGTAGCCGCAGCCCCCTGTGGCCACGGTCATCGTCGCGCTTTCGGATATTCTTGGCCGCAGTCGTGCCTGTGAACCAGGCGGCCAACTGATATTATTGTGTGGGTTAGGAGAGAGCGAATGTATTGTGTGGGTTAGCAGATAGCGTATGTACCTTGGTGAGTCTTTGCTTAGCAGCCATGCATCGAATGTGGTCCTCGAACATGAATTTGGACGTGAGTAGAGCGGACTGTGTGCCCGTCCGGTGTACAGTCACGTGCAGCACGCGACTGTCCTCTTTGTCACCCGTCAGTTCCACATCCTTAACGTACGTACGTACACCAGTCATGTCACTTGCACACTTCGCGCATCACACTACCAAGCATACTTAACCGCGCCTCGTACGAGCGCGCATTTTCACGTACCGTATTTACCGGTGCATAGCCCCATGGGGGTATGCAAAAATTGAGAGGTCCCATATGGGGGTATGCATAGGGGGGGTTATGCATTGGGGGGGGGGGGGGGGGGTTATGCATGGGGCATTTTTTATGTTTTTGAGAGGTGCGCAGAGGCATATTTTTTAGGTCAAAAGCACGTGTTTTAGGGCATAATTGAGGTCAAAACAGGGTTATTCTAGTACAATACACCCCCAAGCAGGCTTATAGGCATCTTAGCTTAGTGTGGGAGTGGCTATGGGTACTATATGACCAGCTTACATAGGTAGGTTCAGGTACTGTACAGTACATATAGGGGTATGCATAGGGGGGTTATGCATTGGGCATTTTTTATGTTTTGCCAATATGGGGGTATGCATTGGGGGGTTATGCATTGGGGGGGGGGTTATCTACCGGTAAATACGGTACCGTATTTTTGGGTGTATATCCCCCCCTATTGTATATCCCCCCCTAGTGTATAACCCCCCATTGGCAAAACATAAAATTTGTCCTTTGTATATCCCCCCCCCTGGTGTATAACCCCCCATGTACTGTAAGGTACCTGACCTACCTATGTAGCTGGTCCTATGCTAGCTATAGCTACTCCTACACCATGCTGCTATGCCTGTAGGCTTAGCTGAGCATGTCTTGTAGTAGAATAACCCTGTTTTAACCGCGATTATGCCCTAAAACACATACTTTTCACCTCAAAAACATGCCTCTACACACCTCTCAAAAACATAAATTTTGTCCTATGTATATCCCCACCCATTGTATATCCCCCCCTAGTGTATAACCCCCCATTGGACCTCTCAATTTTTGTATACCCCCATGGTATTCACTATTTGACTGAGTTATTGAAATTGATCCTAACTGGTCGCAAGGTGCCCCCTTCACTACCACTGTGTTTTTATCTAAAAACGCACTGGAAATATAGGGCGACCACCCAGGATCAGTAACTCAAGTAGTGAATAGGCATGTAGTGTATGTATGTACATACCTGAAGAAATCCGACGAATCGTACAAGGCCCCAACCGAGACGCTTGGCGTCCGGCTCCACCAAAATCACTTGCAATCCGTCCGCCACCAGATAGCGAGCAGCCTTGCCGTTATTCTTCGTTATCACAGTGCAGGAGAGCAAATCGCTGTTGTCTGCAAACACGAACACAACAACACTTCCTTCCCCTTCCCTTACTCTCCCTATCACTGTGCGCATGGGGGTAAGTAAGGGTGGTGGATGTGGAGTACGTACTGAGGTTGAGGCAATCGTTGAGGTAGACGCATTCGGATGGTTTGGAAAGAGGCAGACGCGTCTCCGGCACCCCATCCAAATCCAGCAACAGCTGCCGCAGCAGAAAATACACGCGAAGTGCCTGGGAGACAATTCAAACACATACATATAGAGTACCGTACCTATGAACGGAACAGCAGCAGCGAGGAAGAGGCTCACCCTTCTGGCGATTTCCTGCTGACCACAGGGCAGACGCTTCCTCAGCTCGACACCACTAAACGGAGTGGAAGACGGCGGCAGCAGAAATACACCCTCAGTACACACCAGGTTGACGCGCAGCTCCGCGTGCTACAAAAGAAAACCACTTCACTCACACTGCACCGCATTTGCAGCTGTACTCGTACTGTAAGTGTGTACAGAAAAAAGTACACAACGCAGGCATAAAATGTAGGCTGGCGCGGGGTAATTCGGGCAACCCCCTTCTGCTTTAGCTCGTTTAGCAGAGGCAACTCGACAGCCCAAGCAGGGATTGTGAAACCATCAGACACATGAAAATAAGTAGGCTATTGTACAAAAATCATTTCAATACCACGGTCACTAATTTCCAACCTACCCAACAGATGGGATGGGGTGACCCAAATTACCCCGCAAAATCCGAAAGCAGAAAGTGGCGGCTTACTTGGAAGTTGTGATACTCGTCTTCAAACAGATCCAGAAATAGCTCTTCCGTCTTGTAGAAGATGGTGACTTGGCGGGTGATCAGTTCTTTGGCTTCCACCAGCTGAGCATAGAAGGAGTCCTGGAGGAAGCTGCCCGTCTCGTCTGCCAACACCAACTGACGAAGAACTAACGCCGACATTTCCACGGTTATCAAACGAACTTGACTATCTGCAAACCCACTTCACAAATAATAGAACTGTTGTTGACTGGAAAAACTATCCTCCGTCTACTGAGATAATGCGAAAAGCGAAAATCTGAAGTCGCGGAACTTTTTTGTGTTGAACGTACAACCGGAAACCTTTCACGAAATTTTGTGCTACTTTGCTCGCGAAAGTCTCCGCCCGTGACTTCGAAAATCTCAGTGGACCGACCGACGAAAATAACAGAAGTGCCCAGTAGGCTACCTTTTTCTGAGCTCTGACAGAAGATGGTGACCAATCGTTGCAGGACGCTTCGATCACACGAGAATTCAGAGGTGGAGGAGCCCGAACTACTCAACAGTTGCGACGCCTCCAATAGACTCGTAGGCACACCTGCCACATACACATACAACACACAAATCAATCACATTAGGAGGACACACATGATGGCGCACAGTCGGGCGACGTTGTGCATGGTCAAGCAGCTACGCACAAGTACACGAACAAACACTGAAATTACCGCAAACTGCAACCCAGTAGCGTGTACACAAGAAAGCAACACGATTTTGTTACAACAACCGCCACGTACACGAAGCAAATAAAAAGAGGCGCATAGAAAACTCCAGAACGTAAATAAGCACCAGTTAGCATACCTGGATTGTGGCCAATAGCATAAAGAACCGTGAGAGCGAAAAATGCCGCGTGGTCTGTGCCCGTACAATCCATCGAGGCCAAGAAACTGGCAAAGAGAGGCCTGGAAACAAATTACAGACAACTGTCATGTCCACACATTCCACATAGTATGCATGAAACCACTGTAATCAAGCGCTGTGTCCCACCTGGCTATGTCTTTCTGTGCTGCCGCTTGCGATTTGTTTCCGTCCTGTTGTTGTTGCTGATTTTGCTGGAGCTTCTGCTCATCAGTCCTATTTTCCACCGTCTCCACTTCCGGGGTTTGCTCGATTGGAGTAGGAGCAGGTGACGGCTCTGCTGTGTCTGACGCCTGAGGCGGAGGAGCAGCTAAAGACGAGGTAGAGGATGAGGAAGCAGACACCTGGCCGGCGTCTTTCGTCCGTTGTTGAACTTGACTCTGGCCGCACAAATCCTCCGCGTCTCCAAACAACAGCAGAGTGAGCAGCTGCTCCAAAAGAGGAGCGTGCTGGATGATCATGAACACTTGAGTCACCAGAAACAGCGCTAACACTCGAGATACGCTTGGACCAGGCTGCAAACAGCAGTTTTAGCCTTGTCCATTTCCATGTACAAATAGTCAGTTATCGGTACCATAGTACGGTCAGAGAGTGCGCTATATATGGAACTGAGCCCGTACTGCGTAGTTTGCAAACGAAAAAGAAGGTTGTCGCACATTCAGATGAGGAGTGAGTGATCCAAGGTAGACGGGCAAGAAAAGTCGCCTCAACAAATGCTCAGTCAGTATCTCATTCAGCTCAACAATGTCCAAGCAAAGAATATCATTGACGTAATGAATGTGGTCCAAATGCTCCGCTGTCAGATCTTCCAGTTTGTAACTACTGACGCTACAGAGAAAAAACAGACATACGGCAGGTTAGAAGACACGAACGTAAATGTACAAAATGGGCGTTATATTATTGTACTCACTCTGAGCCATCCTGCATATGCCGTTCCATTTCTGCGATGTGGTCACCTATGAACCATACGAGGTTTGAAAAGTAGGGAGCTGCCGTCTTGTCCCGTATGAACTTGAGCATCGCCGTTTCGTTCACTGAAACAAGCACGAAAATGCGCAAACGAACAATGATAATATTACTACAAGTTCGTCGACAATGTCCTGCATATTATGTGCCTTTCCATACCTCTGTAAACGTTTAGTGTAATGGTTCGCACGGCAATGCGCACCATGCTTTCGGCGTGATTGAAAAACTTGATAGCTTCCGTGTATAAGGGGAAATCATTGGTTTGATCGTTGAAGAAGAAATGTATCGTATTCAAGTTGAGTTTGAGCGACAGCGTTTTCAGAAAGGAAATGTAGTAGGCCATTATCTGCAATAACACCGCACATTGGCCAACTACAGGGTGGTTTTTTTCGGTGATACGATTTTGACTGCCAATTTCAACAGGTTATCTTGCACCGATTTTGCTCAAATTTTGCCCACATTTTCCCGAGCGTTTACCATTTAGTTGGTAAAAATTTCGAGTTAAAACCTGCACTGGTAGTGAGAATTACCCCCTTCCTTTCAAACCTACAATTTCGAGCTTTTTCAATGCACTTTTTGCTGCCATTTGATTGGAAGCGTCCTTTTGGAGCCCAATGCTCTTTCCTAAGGGCAAAATAGTTTCAGCAAGATGGAGCCTAAGCCAACAGCCAAAAAACATCGACAGGGTTGGTGGCATTGCTTGGAGATTGTCTCATTTCTCAATAGTGCTGCTCATGCCTCATCAGTGCTGCATCTTCAGCTGATAAGCCACAATCAGCAGATTTGATGACTCCCGACATTCTTTCTGGGGGTGCAAGGACAGAGAGGGTCTAAAAAGCCGCTTAATACCATTTGAAAAAATGCAACAGTATTGCCATTTGTCATGTTTTCCGAAATTTTGATAAAACAATTTAGTAGTAGTGGAAAATTATGGTGAAAATGTTGAAAAATTGTGATGATATCATATTCTCTGCTGTGTTTCTCACTACCAGTGCAGGGTTTTAACTCGAAATTTTTACCAACTAAATGGTAAACGCTCGGGAATATGTGGGCAAAATTTGAGCAAAATCGGTGCAAGATAACCTGTTGAAATTGGCAGTCAAAATCGTATCACCGAAAAAAACCACCCTGTACAAAGCAGTGGTAGCTATAAAAATGAATTTGATATACGGGTTCCCACCTCCTCGTCCGAAAAGTCAAAACGGTGAGTAATGATAGAATTCACATGATTATTCGAAAGTAGATAATCTGAAAGCAACAGCAGAACATGGCGGCACAGTTACAAGTCACTCAGCCCTGGACAACTGCAGAAAATAGGAAAACTTTCTCTCTGTTCTGTGGGATCTGTCGTACACAGCGATGTAGCATGGCGTATGTTCTCAAACATGATGTTGAGAGTTTGAAGCAATTGAACGCACACATAACGTCCACATTTCTGCTTCATAATCTTGAGAAAATAGGAAAGCATATTCTTCTCCAAGAAAAAGCTAAAAACAAACAATAGAACAGCTACAAATGCGCACATTGCAGTGGCAGGCAGCATATCGACTATGTTCACTATTGTAGTAAACTGGCTTACTCGAATACGGTAGCATCGTTTTGGTCGCCCCAGATAAGAATTTCCGAGATAGCACGTAAGGCTTCTACCAAAAGGCCACGATTCTGCTCGGTCACAGTCTCATTCTTCACCAATAAACCATGGAGATACCTTCAACAAATGCAAATTCAATGACGTAGGTACAACATACACATACCTAAAAACTTATCACACAACAGAGTATTTTATACTTCAAATAGTCAAGAGAATGAGGATTTTTCGGCTTCCATATGACTCCGGAGGACTTGAAAAACGGCCTTCCAAACATGGTGATGACAGTAAAAGCGGAAATCCCTTTTGTCTTTGAAGACTGTTCACTGTTCAGCCTGCCTCTCCTCTCGTCTTCTCTACCTCCTCGTCTCCTCCTCTCCTGGGATATCCTAATGGCGGGCAAGGGCAGGGGATCTGGCAGACGACATCCTCCTAAAGGCGAGCATGGAGGTATTGGCGTCTATAATGAAGGGCATGGGGAAAATCTAATAAAACTCACCAATTCAGCATTGATGCCGCGTTCACTAGACGTCCATGCGTTCATATGGACATACGTCCGACGTATGTACATGCTGCATAAACTCCTTGATTGTTCAATGTATCTAGGAACATACTCTTAGATACAGCGAACATATGGACGTCTGGTGAATGTGGTGTCAAATTCGACAGCCAATGAGTATAGACAACTTACACAAAGCTTATGCAGCAAATAAAAGTTTCAAATTCAAGCTAATTCTTGCAAAACATGAAATAATTACTCCAAATGGATTTTTGGAAAGAAGGGCATGGGCAATTTTTAGCAGTGAGAGAGGAATTTTGGCACTGTTTATATTTTTGCACACTAAGTACGCATAGTAGGGTACAGTGGGTTAACTACAGGCCCCGTTATCAAAGTGTGCATAGCAAGGTAAGTAGGAGTAATGGGCAAGGTTGCATTTCGCGCTGGCCACATGAGTAATGCTTTTTCTGCAAAACTTGTTTATTTTTATGCACTTTTTGCTATTTCTAGCAAAACTTGTTCATATTTTTATTCATATAATTTACTTCTTAGCCAAGCTAAAATCTAAATAAAATGTGCATAAAAATGAACCTGTTTTCCAAGAAAAAGCCCTAGTATGTGTGCACAGCACTAAATTTACCCATATACCCTACCATTTGGAGTAATTATTTCATGTTGTACATGTTGTTCATGTCCTGAATTTGACACTTCCGTTGGCTGTGTAAGCTTTGTATAAGTTGTCTAAACACATTGCATTCGCACTTGAAGTGATCTTCCCCATGCCCTCTCTTACTGTAATGTTCTGTAGATAGCCCCATGGGGCTATACAAATGGTAAGCACCGATTAGGGGGCTATACACAAGGGGCTATACACGAGGGAATTTTTATTTGTACCAAAAGTAAGGTTTTTTGACCTCCTGAACTCGTTTATGGTGGTCATTTGGCACGCTTCCAAGCTCCAATCATCAAAACGCAGCTTTCAACTAAAAAAATTGTGAAATTTTTGCTACTAAAAAAGTTCTCTTGAAGAGATTTCACTGGCAAAATGATCAGAGCTGTTCCAAATGAGGTGCAGATAAACTCCTGTGCATCAAAACACCTCAAAAACGCTCTTTTCAGCGCAAAAACGCTTGATTTCCCTTGCTTTCGCGGTTCGCAATAGGGGGCTATACATGAGGGCAAATGACGTTAGTGGCCGATTTGGGGGGCTATACACGAGATGGGGCTATATACGGAACATTACAGTATAGGAAGGGTGTCGGGTGGCCGTGCCTCTGCCCGTCCCCGCCATTATGAAATCCCTCTGCTTTCTTTACGCTCCCATGATGGACTTTCGCTCCGCGTACCGTCCTCTGGACAAAGCAGCGCCGCCTCGCCGGGGCACAAAAGCACAGACATCTAGAAAGTACACGGACATAGCACTCTATTTTGGTACTGGACATCAGGTGGAAGTCCATGCACATACGGAACATGTGGAACACAGGGCAGCTTTTACACTCCAGAGTACTATAGCACAAAACTAGCATGCAACTAGGTTTGGTAGGTATCTTGTCATTCGAAAACAATATCTCCTTCAATTTTACAAGATTTTACATCAAGGCTAAGCTACAGGGTGTCCCACGTAGACCTATCAACTGGTCCAGCCTTATAAGTTCCGTATTACAGGAGATATCATGCTGAAATTTTGTCCCCAGAAACCCAAGAAAATACCATTTGTTGTGGCAAAATTTGAGCCAGATAGGTCAAGTAGGAATGAAAAAACGAGCTTGCAAATTTTCGAGCACGTTTTTCAACATTTTGAAATCAGTGGTGCCAATATTGACCTTGACAGCTCCTTGAAGGCAGTTATGAGCTGCATATCGCCTATATTTTTGAATCCTTTGTGTTCTGGACTGTGATGACGTCCAGCCAGTTTTGTTTGGCCATGTTGCCATGCCGGATGAGCTGCTTGACCATGCTGAGCAGAAGATTACAATCTTAAAACCATGCTCAGTGCGGAAAATGCGAAAAACAGGGTCCAACATTTCCAAGCCTGTAATTTCATCCCTAGTTGAGGTAGCTGGTTGAAATTTTGCCACAACAAATGGTATTTTCTTGGGTTTCTGGGGACAAAATTTCAGCATGATATCTCCTGTAATACGGAAGTTATAAGGCTGGACCATTCGATAGGTCTACGTGGGACACCCTGTATATACCTGAACAGATGCCCACTTTTTCACATCCTACATAGTGCACTCACTTACTCACCATGCAGTGCACTTACTGTGTATGAGAATGAAGGAAAACAACACAGAACAAGGACCAGTTACACACATCACAAATCATCGTTGCAAACAGCAGTAATTGATAATAGGAATACCATATTTTGGGTGTATATCCCCCTGAGTATATCCCCAACATATTATATCCCCCTGGTGTATAACCCCATGCCCGTGTACTGTAGGGTACCTAACCTACCGATGTAAGCTGGTCATAGGCTAGCTATAGCTACTCCTACACCAAGTTACTATGCTTATAGGCCTGGCTGATCATGTCTTGTACTAGAATAACCCTGTTTTAACTTCAATTATGCCCTAAAACACATACTGGATCTCAATAAACCGAACACTGCATAACCCCATCAGACCACTTGATTTTGTATAGCCCATGGGGTATTCACCCAAAAATATAGTGTGGTACAAAATCACAACTGGGATGATCCACTGGACAGCTTTTTGACCTTCGTTTGTTTGCGCTTCATCGTTCCTGAGCTAAAAAGCATACAAAGAACATTTGTCAAGACCAATTATCAGTGAAGAGTATGATGCAGAAATCGTTTTTCTTTCTTCTCCAAAAAACCGCATCTCTTTCTGTGGAGCATGTGCAGAGATATCTCACTCAGAAGATCCCCAGTTTGAACTCTCGCGTGTTGAAAGATAGCCGTTCTGTTCGAGATATCACACCTAGTGTCCGCACAAAAAAAATAAATTCGTGGACTCCTTTGTCCGCCTAAGCTCTCTAGAAGTCCGTGACAAAAGAGAACAAGCGGTACTTTTATACTTGCTGATTTATCGCCTCGTGTCGGAAGTGACGTCATTGCAACAATGACCAGTGGCGACCACAGAGCCAAACGTGCGCCTCCTCGTACGCTTGTGGTGATTCCAGCTCGTCTTCTTCCCAAGGTTGAGCGTAGAACGCCGGCAATTTTAGAGCGTATCACGTTCGAAGCTGCCGATACAACAGAGGATGGTAAAGACATCGGACTACGGACGAAGCGAGACGCTTTGATCAAAGAGACTGCTCAACTCTTCCGTCTAGTATCCAGTTTGGAAGATCTAGTCGTCAACGCCTCTCTAGCCAGAAGCCATTTGGTACAGGTGGGCCTATTCTCCTCGGTGGACGCTGTAATCATCGACACAGACAAGCAGAAGCCTGAGAATCCCACCGGTTACGAGCTGCGCTTTATCGTTCGCGAACCAAAGGCATTTCACGGATCAGGCGCTCATATTAGCGTGTCTAATCGAGGCGAAGTAGTGCCGACCCTACAGGCTCAAATTCGCAGTGCGTTCGGTCGCGGAGAAAGCGTGACGGCGCGCGGAGAATGGGGCCACAAGCACACCACGCTGTTCAACTTGGCCGTGAACAAGCCGCTGCTCGGCTGGCAACGCTACACTGGCTTGCATTCGGCCGTCTATCGCGCCTTTGAGGAGTACCCGTGGGGCAAGTACAGCAAGCTTGAGACAGGCCTCCTGTTGGGCTTCAATCACCAGCTGCGTGGCAATCTGAAGCACGATTTGCGCTGGAATGCCTGTTGGCGTCAGGCCGCCTGCCTCTCGCCTGAGACGGCCTTTGAAATCAGGGCCCAGAATGGTCACAGCCTGAAATCCAGTCTGCTCAGTTCGTTGGAGTGGAGTACGCTTGACTCGCGCCTGATTCCTCAGCGCGGCATGGGCCTAAGGCTACAGAACGAGTTCGCTGGCCTCGGCGGAGATGTGCGTTACTTGCGCTCGGAACTGGAACTGAAAGCTGCCACTCGCCTCTTCTTAGGCCTTATTCTGTCTACAGGCTTCCAAGCCTCCTATGTCCACCCTCTCAGCCCTACACTGCCATATCCGGATCGGGCCTATTTGGGCGGGCCTGCCAATCTGCGCGGTTTCGGCCTGAATTCCGTAGGCCCGCAAGCGCGCTCCTGTTATCTCGGAGGTGTGAGCAGCTGGTGCTGGGCCGCGCATCTCTACCGCCCGCTCTTTCCGCCTCAAATGCTGTTCGCGCATGCTTTCGCAGTGCTCGGCAATATTCACCCGGTGTCCCTAAGCACGCCCGACAGTCTTCTGGATGTGGCGAGGCGTCTGAGTGAGAACCCGAGGTGGAGCATAGGCGCCGGTCTGTCTCTCAAGCTTTTCGACGCCATACAGCTCGAGCTCAACTACTGCCTGCCTATGCGAGCTCAACAAACGGACGCCCAACAACCCGGATTCCAAGTCGGAGCTGGCATCAACTTCGTCTAGAAATATGCACGTACACTTGGAGAGAACACGAACACTGCTTTGAGGAGCCGTGCTAGTACGTACTGCACTGATAACCGTGGGATACGTACGTACGTACCTTCTAGCTTTAGGAAACGAATGCGATGTGCGCAGGGCCATCAATTTGCTGTTTGTTTTGTTCCAGTTTCTTCTTGTGTGCTACAGTAGCTGCGGAAATGAGCTACGTATAGGTACTATTCATCTTTACGTACGTACATGTCAGATTAGACAGCAATAAAAGTTGACCAAAGCAGGCACACTGTCATGACTTTTCTTTTTGCTTTCTCTTCTTTTTCCCAGCTTTGAGCGCGTCTGTGAAATCAAGCTCAGCAACCACATCCACTTCTGGTGCAACTGCCTCAACTCTGTACCTACATTCAAGGATTAGCTCGGCGTGTACATACGTGCATAACGTACTGTAGTGCAGCACTCACTGTTTCTCTGACGACGGCAGTGAGTCTGGATCCAATAGTATGATATCATCCTCAATCTCTCCAAGAAGATCATCAACATTCTGCTGCTCTGAAGTGCACAAGTTAGTATTGTCTCTCTCAATGTTACAAACCCTTCGCCTCAGTAAAATAAGTTCATAAAAGACATGTAAATGCCATACACCTCAGGCTGACTATGGCAACACACACATACGCCTCTGCTCACTTCAGCAATACAAAGAACAACCTCATCTCACCTGCTTTGACCCGACCTCTGCTTCTTGTCTTCAACTTTGTCGGAGCTTCCTGCATCACTGATTCGTTTTGTATCCTATTGTCTGGTTGTTTATTTTCGCTGAGTTCCTCAGCCATCTCCCGTAGCTGGTACTCTACTGCGCCTTCCTCCTCCTCGCCAATCAAGGGATTGTTGACAGCACCCAAATGCACAGCTCCTTTGCGCTAAAACAGTAAGAAATAACGTACTTCTGCACATCACTACAAACATGCCACGCCCACGACAGACAAATAAGTACCGCTACCGGGTGTTCTTTTTAGACTTCCAAATGAAAAATCTCTGTAACTCCAGTGTATGGGCCTACATTTGGGGAAGTCTAAAAATTACACCCGCTACACAAAGAAAGTACGTAGCTCACCGTTTTGCTGACTTGTACACGTATTTTCGGCTGCGGCAGGTTGACAGGTTCTTGACTCGTACTCGGTTCGACCTCCATCACACGCGGAGGCGTGGCAGCTGTCACGTGCCCAGTCAGCCTTTCCACGCAAATATCGTCCACGAAACTGTGCAACTTTCCACCCGACTCTCTGCAACAACGGAAAAGATCAAGACTATTTGGATGGGAGTAAGAAGAGAAACAGCTCGAAAATGAAAGTGTACCGCGCAGTGGCATCTTCTGATAGGACTGATTTGATCAAATCTGTCACTTCCACAGCCCTCTGATAAGCTCGTGTTGCGCATTTCATTACCTGAAGGTTAGTTGTACAAGTAGTAGATAAGATAACGTGATATTCTGTGGTAGTACAACGGTCATCTAGCAGCATGCTCGCTCGTATGCAATGTACGAACATACATAGGTAGCATACAGTTGCTTTGTTGATGACCAGACTTCCGCTGGTGTGCAAGGCGCATAGCTCCTTTCGAGAGTTCATCACGCAAACCACGGTGCCTTCAAACACCAATTCTTCCCTCTCCGTCGGATCCACTACTGACACACGACTAAAACAAAGCACATAGGCCAACAACTCCAACTGGACAAAAGGGTAAAGAAAGGCCCAGAGACAACAACTCTCGCTGGATGGGCCAGAGATTCTGCTGCTCAACTCACCCATCCTCTGTGAATCCAAAAGTCACGGCGATGGGATGGTGGTATATGGTGAGCGGTAAATATTCTTTCTCCGCTTCAGGATGCTACAAAGAATAAAAGACAAGTGCATCTCATCTTTTGTATATCAGCACACCCTAGTACGTATAGCTGGGGAACCAATAAAGACCGAGGATGCGGGATCTGGCGCCTTTGATTCAAATTTTACGCAACCTATACAGGTTGTTTTGCATATTCCCCGTAGAAATGGGCGCGGATAGACACCTTTGTTCGCTATAGCCTTCGCTATAGTCTTCGCCAAACCCCGACGGTCTTGTTCGCATCGGGAATTATACCACAGTGATAGTTTCTCCGGTGAGAGTAACGTCAGGACGACGGAAATGCGCTAATGCAGCACAAGCAGCCGCAGTAGCACAGTCCAAAAGGGAGCCGTCATGATCCAGAACATGCACGTCCACCCGAACACTCCATGCCTGTTGTATGGAAAATTATACGTGGAACAAAGCTGTTGCCAAACGCAGTAGCAAGCGTAAGGAAAGACTAAAGAAAAAAGTTTTTGTGTTTCACCTTCTCTCCAGCTTTCACGCATAACGATTCCGTGTCCACAGCACGACATTCCTTCAGTGCACGTTCCAATAATCGACAAATTTGAACTCCATTCTCACCCAGCCTAATCATGAATACGGCAGCGGTACGAAAACTGCACTTGCACACTTGACGGGCTCATACCGCGTTCACCACACGTCCGTAAAGCCGTAACGTCCAACGTATCTTTTAGGAGTACGTCATCTATGTCATACTGCGTTCACCACACGTCCGTAAAGCCGTAACGTCCAACGTATCTTTTAGGAGTACATGCACCGCAAACGACCATGTACTCACAGATACGTACGGACGTTACGCATTAACGGACGTATGGTGAACGCGGCATGACACAGATGACCGATACAAAGACTCGTACGCGTGTGCGCTGTTACCTTCCCAGCTCAAAATTAGGCGCAGCCATTGGCGACATTTCAAGATTGACAAATAGACTGCCCTCAACTGGACGGCCAGCCTTAGGCGACTCCAATTCGCAAGATACTTGCACAAATACCCTGCACACACACACACACACACCAGCATATCAAGGTAGACGCGATAGCGGAACCTCGAGAGGCTCACGAACGAAGCTCCGCCGCGTCCCACCTTACTTAGTCATGTGTAAATAGGAGTGACGGAAATGAAAACACACATTTGCTCATAACTCCCGAGCCAAGAGGCGGATTGAGCTGAAATTTTATATGAAGATTCCCCCTATGGGTTCGTATCTGCTGGCAAAATTTCAGCTCGATAGGCCCACTGGTTAGGGCGCTACGGTGAAAAACCTATTTTTGAATGATGTCAGGCTCTTATGTACTGAAAATTTGTGACCTCCATAACTTTTCAACGAGTCGAGGGATCGAGCTCGATTTTTTTTTAAAAGATGGGAAATGTAAAGATCTTGGCAAAGTGGTCCGAGCACTTTTTGCGTTTAAGGCCTCTGACACCCTTAAAATTGCGATTTTGTGGTAAAAATAGTTGCAAAGTTCCCACGCATACTCCTCCGTGGATTTTTTTCGGGTCTGAGTGGTAGGTATACCAAAAGATAGATCTCACTCTACTCTCGATACGACTTTTTTAGATTTTTAAAATTCGCTTTGGTTCTCGAGTTATGAGCTGTCAAAGTTGGCCGTTTTTATGTCTGGCTCTAGAAATACTTAAGGATGCAACAGACAGCTGAAATGTGTGCCTGCCGCACTGTAGAGGCCACATATAGCATACCATTCGATCCGTCTTCAAAAGAGGTATCGATTGCTGGCCACTGCGACATGCTCATGCCTGATTCACATAGTAAAAAATGTCTTCACATAAGCAAAAGTTGCAAAAAGGTGTTATTTCTTTCAAAGCTGACTACTTGTTGGCATGTGGCATACCATTCGATTCGCCTAAGCAAGATCTATCGATTGGAAACAATTTCTACATGCTTGTATCCAATATGCCTGATTCACATAGTTCTTACATATTCGCATAGGCACACAATAAAACAAAAATTGGCTAAATGTAGGCATATGGGATACCATTTGATTCATCTTCAAAAGATCTATCGATTGCTGGCCACTGCGACATGCTCATCAAGGTAGACGCGATAGCGGAACCTCGAGAGGCTCACGAACGAAGCTCCGCCGCATCCCACCTTACTTAGTCATGTGTAAATAGGAGTGACGGAAATGAAAACACACATTTGCTCATAACTCCCGAGCCAAGAGGCGGATTGAGCTGAAATTTTATATGAAGATTCCCCCTATGGGTTCGTATCTGCTGGCAAAATTTCAGCTCGATAGGCCCACTGGTTAGGGCGCTACGGTGAAAAACCTATTTTTGAATGATGTCAGGCTCTTATGTACTGAAAATTTGTGACCTCCATAACTTTTCAACGAGTCGAGGGATCGAGCTCGGTTTTTTTTTAAAAGATGGGAAATGTAAAGATCTTGGCAAAGTGGTCCGAGCACTTTTTGCGTTTAAGGCCTCTGACACCCTTAAAATTGCGATTTTGTGGTAAAAATAGTTGCAAAGTTCCAACGCATACTCCTCCCTGGATTTTTTTCAGACCTGACTGGTAGGTATACCAAAAGATAGATCTCACTCTACTCTCGATACTAATTTTTTTAGATTTTTAAAATTCGCTTTGGTTCTCGAGTTATGAGCTGTCAAAGTTGGCTGTTTTTATGTTTGGTTTTAGCAATACTTAAGGATGCGACAGACAGCTAAAATGAGTGCGTGCTGCACTTTAGAGGCCACATATAGCATACCATTCGATTCGTCTTTAAAAGATCTATCGATCGCTGGCCACTGCGACAGGCTCATGCCTGATTCACATAGTAAAAAATGCATTCACATAGGCGAAAGTCGCAAAAAGGTGTATTTTTCCAAAGTTGATGACTTGTAGGCTTGTGAAATACCATTCGATTCGTCTAAGCAAGATCTATCTATTGGAAACAATTTCTACATGCTCCTTTCCAATATGCCTGATTCACATAGCTTTTAGTTATTCACATACATACATATAAAACAAAACAAAAATTAGCTAAGGGATGTGTGCGAAATTCAAGTAACGTGGCGTTAGTTTCTCCGCGTTAGATGAAGTAACGCCTGCGCCATTTGGCTAGATGACGCCCGCGCCACTTGCGGTTTGGAATAAAGGGACGGGCTAGCAGTGTAAAGTATATAGAGCAGTAATCTGAGACGGGTCTGATAAAAAGAGGAGTGACCAGCGGGGAGTCACTTTCTTGGATGGGATTTATTGCCCCTTTGGCTCACATGCTATGTTGCACTACACACACAACAATGCATACGTACACGTATATATATGCATACAGTAATCCTACCCCTACTGCTGCTGACCAACAGACGAGGGAAGAGAGAGCGAAGCAACCAAGCGGGCGAGCCAGCAGCACTTTCTATGCCTATGTACTATACTACGTACGTATTAACGTATGCTCCATACTGTGAGAGGGAGAGCGGACGAGGAGATAGCCGGAGAAGAGCGGCGCAGCCATAAATCTTTTATGCAACCCGGCCGCGAAAACTGACAGCTATACGGCTTGAGGTCAGAAGCCTCCAACTAACGCGGCGTTATCAGGCTACGTTAGTTGGAAGTGACGCGGAGCAACTAATGCCACGTTACTTGAATTTCGCACACATCCCTAAATGTAGGCATATGGGATACCATTCGATTCATCTTCAAAAGATCTATCGATCGCTGCCCACTGCGACATGCTCATGCCTGATTCACATAGTAAAAAATGCATTCACATTGATGAAAGTCGCAAAAAGGTGTTATTTTCTTCAGTTTGGCGATTTGTAGGCATGTGATATATACCATTCGATTCATCTTTGCACAGATCTATCAGTTGGAAATAATTTCTACATGCTTGTATCCAATATGCCTGATTCACATACTGTAAACGGGGAAATTTTCGGACGGGGGAAATTTTCGGACAATTCGGACAAAAAATTGTGTCTTGAAAATATTACCTTTTCCGAATTTTTTTGTATGTAGCGTATTTCCATGTACAGTACGTATTGCTAACTACCCGCTTTTATCGTGTGCATTGGGTGAGCAAGTGCCTGTTTGGTCCGAATTCATAGTATGCTACCACTAAATGCTAGCACAAGCTCGCCAATCGCTATACGCACATACTTTTCGTACGTACATGTACAAGTCTACAGTACGTTTGTACATACATACGTAATACCAGAAAACGTAGCTGTGCATGTACGCACATTGAGGTCAGACATCTGTCCGAAAATTTCCCCGTTTCCGAATATGTTGAATCAGGATATTGGATAAAGATGTAGAAATTATTTCATGTAGTTGTGAAGATGGTGGTGAGTATACTGTGCAATGCTAAAATCGCAAACTGAGAAATAACTTTTTGGCTTTCATAATGTGATGATTTTTTACTATGTGATAGGATGGATGTCGAGTGGGAGGTCGATAGTCTTTTTGAGATGTAAATGGTATCCATATGCTAATTTAGGGTGTGTGCGAAATTCAAGTACATCCTCGTTGCTCCGCGTCCTTCAACTAGTAGTGTACGCGCGTTCGTTGGAGGCTTCTGCCTAAGCGTATAGCTGTAGTTTTCGCGGCGGGTTGATAAAAGTTTATGGCTGCGCCGCTCTTCTCGGCTATCTCCTCGTCCTCCCTCTCACAGTATGGGATACGTTAATACGTAGTAGTATAGTAATAGGATAGAGTGTGTGGCTCGCGTTGGTTGCTTCGCTCTCTCTTCCTCGTCTGTTGGTCGAGAGTAGGGGTAGGTTACTGTATGATATATATAGTGTACGTATGATTGTTGTGTGTGTAGTGCAATAGATGTGAGCAAAGGGGAATAAATCCATCAAGAAGTGCTCCCGCTGGTCCTCCTCTTTTTATAGCCCGTCTAGATTATCTATATACTTTACACTGCTAGCCCGTCCTTTATTCAACGAGTGGCGCGGGCGTCTCTAGCAATGGCGAGGCGTTACTTCTCTACGCGGAGATACGCCGTTACTTGATTTCGCACACATCTTAGTAATTTTTGTTTTGTTTTATATGTATGTATGTGAATAACTAAAAGCTACTATGATCAGGTATTGGAAAGGGATGTAGAAATTGTTTCAATAGATAGTCTTGCTTAGCGATCGAATGGTATTTCAGCCTCAGTCTCAACTTTGGAAAATCCTTTTTGCGCTTTCGCTATGTGATGATTTTTTACTATGTGATCAGGTGGCTGTCGAGTGGCAGCGTCGATAGTCTTTTTGAGAATCGAATGGTATGCTATATGTGGCCTCTAAAGTGCAGCCGCACTCATTTTAGCTGTCTGTCGCATCCTTAAGTATTGCTAAACAAAAACATAAAAACAGCACTTTGCAGCTCTACTCGAGACAAAGCGTCTTTAAATCTAAAAAAATTAGTATCGGAGTGAGTGAGATCTATCTTTTGGTATACCTACCAGTCAGGTCTGAAAAAAAATCCAGGGAGGAGTATGCGTTGGAACTTTGCAACTATTTTTACCACAAAATCGCAATTTTAAGGGTGTCAGAGGCCTTAAACGCAAAAAGTGCTCGGACCACTTTCCAAATCATTTACATTTCCCATCTTTAAAAAAAAACCGAGCTCGATCCCTCGACTCGTTGAAAAGTTATGTAAAGAGGTCACAAATTTTCAGTACATAAGAGCCTGACATCATTCAAAAATAGGTTTTTCACCGTAGCGCCCTAACCAGTGGGCCTATCGGGGCTGAAATTTTGCCAGCAGATACGAACCCATAGGGGGAATCTTCATATAAAATTTCAGCTCAATCCGCCTCTTGGCTCGGGAGTTATGAGCAAATGTGTGTTTTCATTTTCCGTCACTCCTATTTACACATGACTAAGTAAGGTGGGATGCGGCGGAGCTTCGTTCGTGAGCCTTCGAGGTTCCGCTATCGCGTCTACCTTGATGAGCATGTCGCAGTGGCCAGCAATCGATAGATCTTTTGAAGATGAATCAAATGGTATCCCATATGCCTACATTTAGCCAATTTTTGTTTTATTGTGTGCCTATGCGAATATTGTAAGAACTTATGTGAATCAGGCATATTGGATACAAGCATGTAGAAATTGTTTCCAAATCGATAGATCTTGCTTAGGCGAATCGAATGGTATGCCACATGCCAACAAGTAGTCATGCTTTGAAAGAAATAACACCTTTTGCAACTTTTTTCTTATGTGAAGACATTTTTTACTATGTGAATCAGGCATGAGCATGTCGCAGTGGCCAGCAATCGATACCTCTTTTGAAGACGGATCGAATGGTATGCTATATGTGGCCTCTACAGTGCGGCAGGCACACATTTCAGCTGTCTGTTTGCATCCTTAAGTATCTTCTAGAGCCAGACATAAAAACGGCCAACTTTGACAGCTCTTCATAACTCGAGAACCAAAGCGAATTTTAAAAATCTAAAAAAGTCGTATCGAGAGTAGAGTGAGATCTATCTTTTGGTATACCTACCAGCTAGGTCCCGAAAAAAATCCACGAGAGGAGATATGCGTGGGAACTTTGCAACTATTTTTACCACAAAATCGCAATTTTAAGGGTGTCAGAGGCCTTAAACGCAAAAAGTGCTCGGACCACTTCTTCCAAGATCTTTACATTTCCCATCTTTTTTAAAAAAAAATCAGAGCTCGATCCCCTCGACTCGTTGAAAAGTTATGGAGGTCACAAATTTTCAGTACATAAGAGCCTGACATCATTCAAAAATAGGGTTTTTCACCGTAGCGCCCTACCCGGTGGGCCTATCGAGCTGAAATTTTGCCAGCAGATACGAACCCATAGGGGGAATCTTATATAGATTTCAGCTCAATACCGCCTCTTGGCTCGGGAGTTATCGAGCAAATGTGTGTTTTCATTTCCGTCACTCTCCTATTTACACATAGACTAAGTAAGGTGGAACCAGCGGCGGAGCTTCGTTCGTGAGCCTCTCGAGGTTCCGCTATCGCGTCTACCTTGATATGCTGGTGTGTGTGTGTGTGTGTGTGCAGGGTATTTGTGCAAGTATCTTGCGAATTGGAGTCGCCTAAGGCTGGCCGTCCGGTCTGAGGGCAGTCTATTTGTCAATCTTGAAATGTCGCCAATGGCTGCGCCTAATTTTGAGCTGGGAAGGTAACAGCGCACACGCGTACGAGTCTTTGTATCGGTCATCTGTGTCATGCCGCGTTCACCATACGTCCGTTAATGCGTAACGTCCGTACGTATCTGTGAGTACATGGTCGTTTGCGGTGCATGTACTCCTAAAAGATACGTTGGACGTTACGGCTTTACGGACGTGTGGTGAACGCAGTATGACATAGATGACGTACTCCTAAAAGATACGTTGGACGTTACGGCTTTACGGAGCGCTGCTGGTGAACGCGGTATGAGCCCGTCAAGTGTGCAAGTGCAGTTTTCGTACCCGCTGCCGTATTCATGATTAGGCTCGGTGAGAATGGAGTTCAAATTTGTCGATTATGGAACGTGCACTGAAGGAATGCGTGCTCGACACGGAATCGTTATGCGTGAAAGCTGGAGAGAAGGTGAAACATCAAAAACTTTTTTCTTTAGTCTTTCCTTACGCTTGCTACTGCGTTTGGCAACAGCTTTGTTCCACGTATAATTTTCCATACAACAGGCATGGAGTGTTCGGGTGGACGTGCATGTTCTGGATCATGACGGCTCCCTTTTGGACTGTGCTACTGCGGCTGCTTGTGCTGCATTAGCGCATTTCCGTCGTCCTGACGTTACTCTCACCGGAGAAACTATCACTGTGGTATAATTCCCGATGCGAACAAGACCGTCGGGGTTTGGCGAAGACTATAGCGAAGGCTATAGCGAACAAAGGTGTCTATCCGCGCCCATTTCTACGGGGAATATGCAAAACAACCTGTATAGGTTGCGTAAAATTTGAATCAAAGGCGCCAGATCCCGCATCCTCGGTCTTTATTGGTTCCCCAGCTATACGTACTAGGGTGTGCTGATATGCCGAAAAGATGAGATGCGCTTGTCTTTATTCTTTGTAGCATCCTGAAGCGGAGAAAATATTCGCTCACCATATACCACCATCCCATCGCCGTGACTTTTGGATTCACAGAGGATGGGTGAGTCGAGCAGCAGAATCTCTGGCCCATCCAGCGAGAGTTGTTGTCTCTGGGGCCTTTCTTTACCCTTTTGTCCAGTTGGAGTTGTTGGCCTATGTGCTTTGTTTTAGTCGTGTGTCAGTAGTGGATCCGACGGAGAGGGAAGAATTGGTGTTTGAAGGCACCGTGGTTTGCGTGATGAACTCTCGAAAGGAGCTATGCGCCTTGCACACCAGCGGAAGTCTGGTCATCAACAAAGCAACTGTATGCTACCTATGTATGTTCGTACATTGCATACGAGCGAGCATGCTGCTAGATGACCGTTGTACTACCACAAATATCACGTTATCTTATCTACTACTTGTACGACTAACCTTCAGGTAATGAAATGCGCAACACGAGCTTATCAGAGGGCTGTGGAAGTGACAGATTTGATCAAATCAGTCCTATCAGAAGATGCCACTGCGCGGTACACTTTCATTTTCGAGCTGTTTCTCTTCTTGCTCCCATCCAAATAGTCTTGATCTTTTCCGTTTGTTGCAGAGAGTCGGGTGGAAAGTTGCACAGTTTCGTGGACGATATTTGCGTGGAAAGGCTGACTGGGCACGTGACAGCTGCCACGCCTCCGCGTGTGATGGAGGTCGAACCGTACAAGTAGAGAACCTGTCAACCTGCCCACCGAAAGTACGTGTACAGTCAGCAAAACGGTGAGCTACGTTGCTTTTCTTTGTGTAGACGGTGTAATTTTTAGATTTCCCCAAATGTAGGCCCATACACTGGAGTTACAGAGATTTTTCATTTGGAAGTCTAAAAGAGGCAATTGCTGACCATACTTATTTTTTGTCTGTCGTGGGCGTGGCATGTTTGTAGTGATGTGCAGAAGTACGTTATTTCTTATTGTTTTAGCGCAAAGGAGCTGTGCATTTGGGTGCTGTCAACAATCCCTTGATTGGCGAGGAGGAGGAAGGCGCAGTAGTAGATAAGATAACGTGATATTCTGTGGTAGTACAACGGTCATCTAGCAGCATGCTCGCTCGTATGCAATCTACACAAAGCGTACGGTGGGTCACATACAGTTGCTTTGTATTTAAATGACAAGAACTCCGCTGGTGTGCAAAGACGCATCGTCCTCGAGAGTTCATCACGCGCAAACCACGTGCTCAAACACCAATTCTTGCTCTCGTCGGATCCACTACTGACACACGACTGAGAAGCGAAGCACATAGGCCGACGAGACTCCAACTGGACAAAAGTGGAGGGCCAGGAGACCGACAACTTCCTCCGCTGGATGGCCCAGAGATTCTGCTGCTCAACTCACCCATCCTCTGTGAATCCAAAAGTCACCGCGATAGGAAGATGGGTGGTATACTAGTGGGCGTCAATTGTTGCTTTCTCCGCTTCAGATACTCAAAAAATGAAAAGACAAGTGCATCTGCATCTTTTGTGTGGCACACCCTAGGTCTTTATAAGCTGAGAAACCAATAAAGACCGAGGATGCGGGATCTGGCGCCCTTGATTCAAAATTTTACGCAACCTATTGGGTTGTTTATTCCCGTAGAAATGGGCGCGGACGATGGTACTTGTCGCTGTGCTCATCGTCTTCGCAAACCCCGACATCTGCGCCGTGGGAATTATACCGCCATGAGACTCTCCCATCGAGGTAAAACGTCAACAAACGGAGCGTGCGCTAATGCCGCGCGAGCCGCCATCGCCGCGGGGTCCGAAAGGGACCGTCATGATCCGGAACGTACGGTCCGCCGGACACTCCATCCTATTTGTATGGAAAATTATACGTGGAAAAAGCTGTTGCCGAACGCAGTAGCAAGCGTAAAGGAGGACTAAAGAAAAGTTTTTTGTGTTTCACCTTCTCTCCAGTTTTCAGCGCATAACGATTCCGTCTCCACGACATTCCCTTTAATGCCTAGCGTTCAATAATCGACAATTTGAACTCCATTCTCCAGCCCAGGCCTGATCATGAATACGGCGGCGGGGTTCGAAAACTGCACTTATTTGACGGGCTCATCCGCGTTCACCACACGTAAACCGTAACGTCCAACGTATCTTTTAGGGAGTACGTCACTTATATTCATACTGCGTTCACCAGCCGCGTCCCGGCTCCAAACCGTAACGTCCAACATCTCTGAGGAGGTCCATGGCCACAAACGACGTGTCTCTCCGGCGGGTCTCGTACCGGACGTTACGCATTAAACGGACGTATCGTGGAACGCGGCATGATGACCGGATCCGAGGCTCGGTACCACTGTGCGCTGTTACCTTCCGCGTCCGAAATTAGGCGCAGCCATTGGGCGACATTTCAAGATTGACAAATGGACTGCCCTCAACTGGACAGCCAGCCTTAGGCGACTCCAATTCGCAAGATACTTGCACAAATACCCTGCCGCGCGCGCGCGCGCGCGCCCGGCGGGTCGAGGTAGACGCGATAGCGGAACCGAGGCTCAGCGAACGAACTCCGCGCCGGTCCGCCCTACTTAGTCGCATACTGTAAATAGGAGTGACGGAAATGAAAACAGCGTTGCCTCATAACTCCCGAGCCGAGGAGGCGGATTGAGCTGAAATTTTATATGAAGATTCCCCCTATAGGTTATTATCTTGCTCAACAAATC